>MU764612.1:22770-70335 GCA_026770625.1 Nicotiana glauca | reverse complement strand
AAGGTAGCCTTATGCAATGCAGGAAATGCAGATGGAGACAACGCTTAGTCTCAGAAGGCAGAAAAGTAGCCTTATGCAATGCAGGAAATGCAGATGGAGACAACGCTTAGTCTCGAAAGGCAAGAAGGTAGCCTTATGCAATGCAGGAAATGTAGATGGAGACAACGCTTAGTCTCGAAAGGCAGGAAGGTAGCCTTATGCAATGCAGGAAATGCAGATGGAGACAACGCTTAGTCTCGAAAGGCAAAAAGGTAGCCTTATACAATGCAAGGAATGCAGATGGAGACAATGCTTAGTCTCGGAAGGCAGAAAGGTAGCCTTGTGAAATGCAAGGAGTGTAGATGGTAATAGAGATTCTTAGCTGATTGCTGATAACTGATTGTCATATTGCGGTTGCTGGGGAATATTGCGTGTGGACAGCAAAAAATGCGAATAGGTGCGATTATTCAATGCGATTGTGTAATATATTTGTGTCTCGGTGCCTGAATCCAAAGAAAATTGTGAGTTTTGTCAATGGGGAAAGGTTAGTTCATTTCCCGTGGCCTCCGACATTGTATGCGTCATTTGGGGTAGCGTTGCTAAACAGCAGCTGTCATAATTATGCATGATTTAACAAATATAACATAAGTAGAAAAAATAGTTTTGTTTGAATGAACCAACGACTGCGACTTGGTTCAAAGCATCGCAACCTCTCTTGCTTCAGAATTTTGAGGGTCCTCCTCAAAATTCTGCCCTTGTTTACTGGGTCGGCCCTTCTGATGGCTGCACTGAACAAATGCAAAAATCAACTTCAGAATTTTGAGGGTCCTCCTCAAAATTCTGCCCCAGTTCCAGTGAGGTGACATCCTTGGCGATGAGTAGCTGAAGGCTAACTTCGGAATTTTGAGGGTCCTCCTCAAAATTCTGCCCCAGTTCCAATTTTAGGGGGAAATGGAATTTTTATTAAATTGTGACCGAACCCATAGGGCTACCTACGTATCCCCTCCTAAATGGGAATCAGGTCAGGCGTAGTTCTAATTACATTATAGAAAGAAAAAATCATAGATGGTCGCACATAATATCGTTTCACTGCATCTGAATTGATTGGCTTTGGCCAAACCTCTTCTTCCATTTCTGTAAGAAAAAGGGCTCCTTCAGTTAGAACCCGGTGAACATTGTACGGACCTTGCCAGTTGGGAGACAATTTCCCCTTGGCTTCATCTTGATGCGGGAATATCTTCTTCAATACCAGCTGCCCTGGTGTGAATTTCCTTGGCTTAACTCTTTTGTTGAAGGCTCTGGACATTCTGCTCTGATACAACAGACCGTGGCAGACTGCATTCATTCTTTTCCCATGTATAAGGGCTAACTGCTCGTAGCGACCTTTTATCCATTCTGCGTCATCTAACTCTGCTTGTTGTATGATCCTCAAGGAGGGAATTTCCACCTTGGCGGGGATGACCGATTCTGTACCATAAACCAACATGTAGGGAGTTGCTCCGGTCGATGTGCAGATCGTGGTGCGGTATCCCAACAAAGTAAATGCTAATTTCTCATGCCATTGTTTGTGGCCTCCGACCATCTTCCTTAATATGTTCTTGATATTCTTGTTGGCTGCCTCCACAGCTCCATTCATCTGAGGCCTGTAGGTTGTGGAGTTCTTGTGTTTGATCTTGAGTGCTTCGCACATTGCTTTCATTAGGTCACTGTTGAGATTGGAACCGTTATCAGTGATGATTGATTCTGGAATCCCGAACCAGAAAACAATGCGATCATGGACGAAATCTGCCACAACTTTCTTAGTCACTGCCTTGTACGATGCTGCTTCAACCCATTTATTAAAGTAATCAATTGCCACCAGGATAAATCTATACTCGTTTGATGCGGCGGGCTCGATAGGTCCGATGACATCCATCCCCCAGGCGGCAAATGTCCATGGTGAGCTTGTTGCAGTAAGCTCGTTTGGAGGCATCTTTATCATGTCTGCATGTATCTGACAGCGATGGCATTTGCGAACATATTGGATATAGTCTGTTTCCATAGTCATCCAAAAATACCCTACTCGTAGTATTTTCTTTGCTAAGACAAAACCATTCACGTGTGGTCCGCATGTCCCCGCGTGCACTTCGTTCAATAGTTTGGATGCTTCTTTTGCTTCGACACACCTTAGCAAGCCCAAATCGGGAGCCCTCCTATACAGGATTCCTCCGCTGTGAAAGAAGTTGTTAGATAACCTCCGAAGTGTGAGCTTTTGAGTAGCGTTGGCAAGTTCTGGATACTTTCCTGTTGTCAAGTACTCTTCGATGTCGTGGAACCATGGTTTTCCGTCCGCTTCTTCCTCAATGTGAGCACAATAAGCTGGTTGATCATAAATCCTCACTGGGATGGGATCAATGAAATTCGTATTTGGATGCTGCATCATGGATGATAGAGTGGCTAGTGCATCAGCGAAGTCATTCTGGATCTTGGGGACATGTTGAAATTCTGTCTTCATGAATCTTTTCCTTAACTCCTGTATGTGATGCAAATAGGGAAGTATTTTGGAGTTTTTGGTTGCCCATTCTTCTCAAACTTGATGTATGAGCAGGTCTGTGTCCCCGATCACTAGCAACTTTTTAATGTTCATGTTAATGGCCATATTGAGTCCCAGGATGCAAGCTTCATATTCGGCCATATTATTTGTGCAAGGGAATCTGAGCTTGGCGGATACCGGGTGATGCTGGCCTGTTTCTGATACCAGGACTGCTCCTATGCCAACTCCTTTGAAATTTGCGGCTCCATCAAAAAACAACCTCCAACCATCGTACGATTTTGCAATATCTTCTCCTACAAAAATCACTTGTTCATTGGGAAAATACGTTTTTAGGGGTTCATATTCTCCGCCAACAGGATTCTAGGCAAGANTTCTTACTGAGATATTAGATGGCCTGCTCCTTTCTTCCCGTTTCATCATGTTGTCCCAGAACACAACCGAATGCTCCATCCAAAACTACGAGATAAAGCAATAAGGGCCTTCCTGGCTCGGGCGGAACCAAGACTGGTGGCGTTGACAGGTATTCCTTGATTCTGTCAAAGGCTTTTTAACAATCGTCGGTCCATCTAGTAGCAGCGTCTTTCTTTAACATTTTAAAAATGGGTTCACAAATAACTGTGGACTGAGCTATGAACCGGCTGATATAGTTGAGTCTCCCTAAGAAACTCATCACGTCTTTCTTGTTCTTTGGCGGTTGCAATTCTTGGATGGATTTGATCTTTTATGGGTCCAATTCTATTCCTCGACGACTCACAATGAAACCCAACAGTTTTCTAGCAGGAACCCCGAATGCACACTTGGCGGGATTCAGTTTCATATTGTACCTTCTCAGTCTGTTGAAGAATTTCCTTAGATCTTCCATATGATCAGCGGCTTTCTTGGATTTGATGATGAAATCATCCACATAGACCTCGATATCCTTGTGCATCATGTCGTGAAAGATAGTAGTCATGGCTCTCATGTAGATGGCGCCAACATTCTTTAATCTGAATGGTATCATTTTGTAGAAATACATTCCCCACGGCATGATGAAAGCCGTTTTCTCTACATCCTCCTCATCCATCCATATCTGATGATACCCGGCGAAACAATCAACAAAGGACTGCAACTCGTGCTTGGCGCAGTTGTCGATAAGGATGTGTATGTTTGGCAAAGGGAAGTCATCTTTGGGACTGGCCTGTTGAGATCTCAGTAGTCGACACAGATTCTGACCTTCCCGATCTTCTTTGGTACTGGCACAATGTTGGCTAACCATGTCGGATATTCCACTACCTTGAGAACTTTGGCTTTGACTTGCTTAGTAACCTCTTCTTTTATTTTCAAACTCATGTTGGATTTGAATTTCCTGAGCTTCTGTTTCACTGGCGGACAAGTCGGGTCTGTTGGTAGTCTGTGAGCTACAATGGACTTGCTGAGGCCAGTCATATCATCATATGACCAGGCAAATATGTCCTCATACTCCCTCAAAAATTCCGTATATTTCTCCTTCTCTGATGGCGACAAGTGAACGCTGATGCGGGTTTCCTTGACATTATCTGTATCTCCCAAATTAATGACCTTAGTTTCTTCCAGGTTGGACTTAGGTCTATTCTCAAAATTCTCGACTTCTCTGACGACCTCTTCGGGTATCTCATCTTCTTCTGAGTCTATATCCTTTTGTTGCGTTGTTTCGTTGCAAGTCACAGTCGTTGGTTCATCGTCAAGATAAGTAATAGTAATGATGTATAAAATAGAGTAAATGATAAAGAAAATAATAAGCAAGATATATATGATAAACTGAAATGCTTTGATTAAATCCACGATAGTTTGAAACATCAGAGCTCTTTTCGAAATAAAAGATAATGCAAAAAGAAAATCAACTAGTAAAGTAAGCTAAAAATGCGATGCATGGTGATTCTGTTTAGCCTTGCTACCCCGAATATTTTCGGGCCCTGACAGTCCTAATTGACCAGTTGCTAAGGCGGTCTCCTCTGTTCGCAGCTTGTATGGAATGGCCTTCTTCCCCCTCCTCCTAAAAAAGAACAAAACAGTCCACATCATCATCCTCTAGGAACAAATTCTTCATGGCTGCCAATGTTTCATCCTCTTCGGATCCATATATAGTATCTGCTGGCTAGAAGGTCTGTTCTAGGCTGGGTATCGAGAATTCCAATGGATAGTAGGGGCCGCGCCATGGTGGCGACCAGTTCTGGAATTCTTTCCAAGTATAATCATACCCTAAGACAAAGGTAGTGCCATGATTCTTTAGTTTGATGGGCTTAGTGATCCCCTGAAGATTCTTGCCAAGTCCCTTTCCAGGATCATACCCATGCCAATTCAGGATACTTTCGATCTTGTTGTCCCACCACTTGTCCTTGTCTACAGCGTTGACCCTTTCGATGTGGTGGTATGTTTCTCCGCCTATTATTCTTTTACCCCCGATCATTAGGATGGTTTGGCGACTATATATGGGGTTACTACCATCGCCATGAATGATCACTTCTAGGTGGTTCCATTCGAACTTTACTGCTTGATGCAGGGTCGATGCTACGGCTCCAGCAGCGTGGATCCAGGGGCGTCCTAACAGCAAGTTGTAGGATGTTGGGACGTCTATTACTTGGAAGTCGACGTCGAACCAGGTTGGCCCCATTTGCAAGCATAGGCTGATTTCTCCAATAGTGGATCTCTGAGACCCATCGAAGGCTTTGACATTGATAGCCCCGTCTTTGATCTCGTGTAGGCCTTTCCCCAGAGTTCTGAGAGTTACAAGCGGACAAATGTTGAGGCTCGATCCCCCATCAATCAGGACTCTAGTGATGAAGTAACCTTCGCATTGCATGGTGAGTGCAGTGCCTTGTTGTGGCTCAGACCTTGTGGTGGCAACTCATCTTCATGGAAAGTTATTTTATGGCTCTCTAGCACTTGCCCCACCATATTCGCCATTTCACCCCCGGTTATATTGCTGGGCACATAGGCTTCGCTCAGTATCTTCATTAAGGCATTCTTGTGAGCGTCTGAACTCTGTAGAAGAGCCAGGATAGATATCTGTGCTGGTGTTTTATTCAACTGTTCAGCGACCGAGTACTCCTTAGCCTGTATTTTCCTCCAAAGATCATCGGGTCCTGTTTCAATAGGACATCCCGGGGCTTGCTTACCGGACTCGGCTAGGTGCTCTAGGGTGTATACCCTCCATGTTCTAGTCATTCCTTACGCGGCAATTGTTTCTCCTATCCTGATCTTTCCTTTCCTCCTAGCTTCGGCAGTGTAATCCCATGGTACACTATTCGAGTGGAGTGGTGTTATGTTAGTCATTGCCACTGGAATAGGCACCTTTGGTGGTAGCACAACAACTTCAAAGGGTATAGGTGCCTTCGGAATTCCAAACTCAACCTCGATTGGCCCGAGGGTCTTTGCAGATGAAGGTACTTCAAATTTAAGAGGTATAGACATATTTACTTCATCGTCCTTGGAGGGATGATTCTGTACAACGATTGGGTTAAAGGTAACCACTGGCTTCTTCGGTTCATCCCCTTCAGTAATCAAACCTATTGATCCTTTGGGGTCCCAATCATCCTCGATCTCAATCATATGAATTTCTCTACCTTTATGGTCAGGCAGGGGGTTGTTTCGAACGTTAGGAGAGGGATCTTTTCCTACGATGACCTTATTATCGATCAAGGTTTGAATCTTGTCTTTCAATGAATGGAACTCGTCAAAGGTATGCCCCTTCATGCCGGAGTGATACGCACAGGTCTTGTTGGGGTTGACCTATTGGGAGGGATTTTCTGGAGCTTTGGCTGGGATAGGAGTGACATAACCAGCGGCTTTAAGCCTTTTATATAGCCGGTCAATTAGTTCAGCGATGGTTGTGTATTGTCTGGGAGGTTTGCGGTCAAAATTTGGTCTGGGTCTCGGGAAATTTTGGCGGGTGGGTGACGATTGGTAATGAGGGGGTTGAGCGTTGTAGACTTGGTAAACATGTGTTGGTTGAGAATATCTAGGTGAAGTGGGTTGAAAGGTGAGGGGTGGAGAGGATTGGTAAACGGGAGGTAGATAGGAGGGTACGGGTGCTTGGTAATTCGGGATAGGCTGATATGTAAGTGGAGGTGGTGGGTAAGTGTGGTATTTTGGTAGTGACTTGGCTCCCTGTGCGACCATCACGGCACTCACATCTTTCTTCTTGGACGTGCCACCAGTTTGCAAAGCCTTATTGGTAGCTTGCAATGCTTCAAGATTTGTGACCATACCATTTTTTATGCCCTCCTCGATTCTTTCTCCAAGTCTGATGATATCCGAGAATCTCTGACACTCGATCAACATCAACCTCTCATAATATTGGGGGTCCTGAGCCCGAACGAAGAACCTATTCATTTGCTCTTCTTCTAGGGCTGGCCTAACCTTTGCAGCTTCTGCCCTCCAATGAGTAGCATACTCGCGGAATGTTTCGGTGGGATTTTTCTTCAAATTTTGTATCTAGAACACATCCGGTGCATTTTCGATGTTGAACCGGAATCTATCCATAAAGTCCGATGCCATGCTCACCCAACTCGTCCACTTTCTGTGGTCTTGACTGATATACCAGGATAGTGCATCTCCCTTCAAACTCCTCATGAAGAGCTTCATGGGGATTTTCTCATCTCTCCCAACCCCAACTAACCTGTCGCAATAGGTCCTTAGGTGGACTCTAGGATCTCCGATTCCATCAAATATTTCGAATTTGGGAGGTTTGTACCCCTCCAGAAGATCAACATCTAGTTGAATACACAAGTCTTCATAGTTCAGTCCTTCAATGACTTTGCTACCTTCGACACCCTGGACCCAGCTAGTTAACTTCTTGAGCTCAGCTGCTAAGTTCCTGATGAGGGAGTCCTTGCCATCCGACTCGGGCACATTCGAGATCGGTTGGGTGTAGTGCGGTATAGTTTCCACAAAGATAGGAGTGTTATGGAGGTGATCATTTGTGGTGTTTGGTGGCTCGGGAATGCTCAGTAGAGCGTTGTTGCATGTGTAGCAGGTTTGAGCGTGGGTAGGTTGTATTTGTGGTTGTGGGGTGTTTTGTGGAGGTGTGGAGTTTTGGGTGTTGTTATCAGGAGCAGCAAGAGAGAATGATAGGCTTGCCAAGTTCCGAACTTGATCCAACTCTTCCTGGAATTTCAGCAATTTTTGTTCAAGATGAGTAGCAGTTCCCTTAGCAATTGGGGTACCCTGAGAAGTCTCCTCCCTTTCAATCTCCTTTCTAGCACTTGTGTTTTCCATCTTTCCTTTGTTCTTGTTTTGGACAGGACTCGGAGGAGGAGGAGGTGGAGGGCCCTTGGATCTTGTGGAATATGCTGATGGTTCCAGAATGCACGAACTAACCTTTGGGGAGGGGAATAAAAAAATAAAAGAAAGCAAAAGGTAACAAGTTAGTGCGGGTTTTGAGGAGGAGTATTGTAGTATTTAAATATATTGTGCGAGAATGTAAATGGTGTCCTAATTTTGGTGCCTCGTTGTGCCCGAGGTAGGCCTAGCGACAAATGGTTTTAGAGAAGTTATAATGCTAGATGCCTCATTTTATTGATAAAAAATAAGACGAATCTGAAACGACTCTACATAACAGAAGATAAAATATTGGCCATTGGCCTTATTACATCTTAAAAAATAAAGAATAAACGGCTACTTGGTCCCAGAAGGACCTTCCCCAGATTTGGCATCTTTGGCTCCATCGAACAGCTCCATCAACTCGCGCAGTCCTAGCAGTAAGTAGGCTCGAGCCAGATGTCTGCCCATATTTCCTTCAGCGTTTTGTAAATCTTCGATCCTTTTGATGAACTTTCCTTCCAGCTCTACTAGACCTCGCTTCAAATACCCTAGCCGGTTGTTAGCGCTGACAGCCATTTCTTTCCACTCCTCGATCAATTTCTGATAGGCTTCTTGTATTTCCCGATGCTCACTTTCACACTCTCGAATTCTCTTGCGTAGCTGATTGTACTTAGCCCGTGCTTCAGCGTGCTCATCAATAATTTTGTGACCTTGAACAAACCCGGGGTGACCTATGCCATTGTCTTCTAGACAACCCGCATAGTGCGGCACGCAGCCGGCATGATACCTGTCTGGCTCAATGGATTCTTTCTCCAAAACGATCTTGCTATGCCACAAATGTTGAGCTTGACACCGGTGAGGGCTATCGTCATCCTGGAAATCAGCCCTGAGGTGACTTGTCTTTTCGACCCTTGGTATGATTTGCTTCCTTCCGGCTTGCCTCATGGCTCGGAGAGGAACGTAAGGATAAGTTCCCCTCAAACTGATCAGTATGAGAAATGGCGCATCTCGGGATCGAACAATGAACTCATTCGTGGGGAACCATCCACTGTACCTGGTCTTCATTCAGATTTTCAAATAATTCGACCCATTCTCTGGCGTCCTCTGGCTGTGCGAACATTCTAGGCATGTAATTCATACGCCTTGGTTGATGGAAGGCGATATGATCATCCCAATCCCTTCGTAAGATCTCTTGTCGTTATTCCTCTTTCTGGAGGTGTTCTATGAGTCATAGCTGAAGTAGCAAGTTACAACCTTCAAAATGACTGCCTTGTTTTTGACAATTGTTCAAGGCACGGTATATCTCCGCAATGATCATGGGCACGATGCTGAAAGTCTGCCCACCAATCCCTTCCATCAAAGTTTTAGTTACCATGGCTAGTCGGGTGTGGATTCTAGCCTTCTTCATAGGGAACATGATCATACCCAAAAAGCAAAACATGAAGACAAAGACTCTCCTATGGACATGTCCCAAAGAGGTGATAGCAAACTCGTCTGAATAAGTGCGGTATGACTTGCTATGGCCGTATCTTTCATATAGATAGTCAGATGGGATATAGGAATCCTTCAAACATGCTAGGTCTGGATTCTTTTTCAAACCCATCATATTAAGAAAACTCCTTCCTTTGCGATTCTCGGGCATGAGCAAACCTGGCGTCTCCCAAGGAATTCCGGCTAAACCCCCTATCTCTTCAAGCAACGGAGTCATTTCGAGGTCACCGAATCGGAACACAGACTTGTCAATATCCCAGAACAATGTCGCGGCCTCTATGATTCTGTTGTTAGGTTGAATCTCTAGGAGGGAAGGCAGATTCCCTAAGTATTTGCGGACAAGTGTTTGATCACTAGAATGAAGGTCATTCCACCAACTTAGCAGCCTTGGATAAATGTTGGTCACCATGCCAAATCTAGGGATCTCGTGCCTCATTTTCTGCAAAACAGAGTGTTAGGCCCTTACCCCCACCAGACAAGACTATTTAAATCAATAATTAGCATAGCAAGCACTTAAGTTCTCCAAATAAATGCAAAAACCATGGAGGTGTCCGTTTGGGTTTCAAGGACACCCGGTGGACTTTGGACAAGGCTATCTTAATGAGTCATTATGTGGAAAACATAACTGACTCGGCTAGGGTTGACCATGATGCATGAACAGTTTAATGGAATAAGGTTTCTATTTTGAAGTGCTAGACTGGTACCCTTGAGCGGACAACTCAAGAGGTAAAGGCACGGAACCGTCGACTACACCGTTGATCGACTGGTTTTACCGCAAATACGCCTTTGCCAAATTTAGGGGTGATAGTATTGGAAGTGCGCAACTACTCATTATAAGTGTTGCTAAAGTATTTGTTTGGCATGAGTGGAATATGATGTTGAAGAATGCAGTTACAAGATTAAATCATATAGCATGTATTTTCAAATTCATAAAGTAAAGATTACAATAATTGCTCGAAACATTACTACGTAATCGAAATAATGATAAGGCAGTAAAGAAAGAAATTAAAAGAAAGGAAAAACATGAAGAGCCAATTTAGTAATCACGATGAAATAATTGAATGCAAAAAATAAAAGCGATTAAGGAAGCAACAAAGTCACAAAAGCATGTAATGGTAAAAGCCTTAAAAACATCCCCAGCAGAGTCACCATGCTATCGACGCCCCCTTTTTCTAAAGGAGAAATGGGTTTACGACATTATGGACAAAACAACTCTCATTCCCTTTTGAGGAATTGGGTTATATAATTTGAAGAGTCGTCACCTAATGATTATAGTGCCTTAGGACACTTTAAAAATAAGAAGCGATTTTGAAAAAAAAAATAGAGTTCGGGTAAGGGCTTGAGATTATCTCGAGGGGAAGGTGTGAGGCACCCCTCAAAATCCACTAGTGTGGTTCCCGGCCATGCTTTAATTGTGACTTTAAAAGAAAGGGAACACGTAAGGTTTGTACATAGCAATTACAGATAAGTTTGAAAGTTTTAGGGAAAAAATGACATAAATGATTAAAAAAAAAAAAGAGAAGGACTAATTGGAAGGAAACATAATTTTAAGAAAACATTATACACAAATAAAGAAAAGGAAAGGGGTCCTAGGTTTAAATACAATATGGATCATATCAATGCAATACCCAGCAATCACTCCTCAAAAGAGGGGTCGCACGATATATTAGCGCACAAGTCATCATCTCGATATTCTACCCTTCCCGCCCCGTAAGGTTATTTGAATGCGATTAGTCTCGTTTACTTATTGCATGCTAGTACCCGTCCCAAACTATCAGTCCCGGGGTATTAGGACTTCTAATCCTAAAAGGGAAGAAAAGGATTATGGCATATATGGGGTTTAAAGGACAAAATACTAATTTCGACAACCAAAGCAAATAGCAAGTAAGGGGATTGACAAAAAAAACATGCAAGGCTCACATAAAACCCCATAAGTCATATAGCATATAGTTTAGCATGCCTTTCACATACAGGTTTGGTCTTTAAATTAAAGCTTAAGCGGCTGACGGACTAGTTTAACACATAGAATCAGATGAAAAGTCTGCATTAGGCAACTCGGATCCAATTGTTAGAGATTGAAGTATTTTAAACAAGTTATTCAGAAAACACAGATTTCAAACAAAATCCTAATGCAGAAGAGTTAAAACAGAAAGTTGAAAGTTGCAGAAGTTCATAAATGACTTTGAAATCAGCATTTGTTTGAGTGAAAACATAGTAGACTTGTGAAGAGCAGTTTTGAAAGTGAAAATACCTTAAAAGAAAGAGTGAGTTAAAATATAGATTCAAAAGATGATTAGAATTAAGGCAGAAGATCTAAAGGAATTGTTTCAGAAGAAAAACGCAAGTTTGAAAAGTTTAAGAGCATTGCAAATTTATAGAATTTGAAAAGCATTACAGGTTTATAAGAGTCTTACTAAAACGCTATGTTAAAGGCCAATTGACAGGTTGTTGTTGCTTAAAACTGAATCAAGCGAGTTTGAGACGAACCCCTATAGGCATGATATCTATAGCTGAATTTAAGGAATATTATTAACTGGTGAGAGAATGATTGTTTGACTACCCTATAATTTGCCTAACACATATAAACTTCCTATAGACATAGTTTCTATATGCAAATGATTTACATGAATATTAAGTCCTTTAGACAGGGTTTCTAATGATTTGCAAGATGATAAAGCATTAAACCCTATAGGCAGATTTTCTATGTCCTGGTTAAAGAAACATTATTGTGATTAAACTGGTTACGAAATGAATATTATCCTGCAGTTTGCCTAGTGTTTAAGAATTTCCTATAGGCATGATTTCTATATGCAATTCGTTGTTTGATTATTAGATCCTATAGATAGGATATCTAAATGATTTGCAAGATGATAAAGCATTAAACCCTATTGGCAGATTTTCTAAATGATTGAAAAGAATGCAAAAAGCCTATAAATATGATCTCCAGGTGACTTAAAGCGTTGATCCTATAGGCATGATTTCTAAATGATTTAATAACAACATTGGTCCTACGGGCATGGTATCTACCCTTTATCAATAAAGTAAACCCTCCCACACCCTTTACACTATATCTTTCCCCGAGTTCTTTTTACAAGGTTATTACAGAATTAGAAGAAACAAAGAAAATAATGAAAAATATACATCACAGCCTACAGCTGGATCCAAGCAGCCTAATTCAATCTTAATATCCAATGACATATGTTTTTGCCAAATCCAGATTCCAGATTTCCAAAGCCTTCTCTCAGCCAAGGTTTTTCAAAGTTCCAAGGAGCCTCAAGGACTCCAGGCAGTGCTTACACTATAGATAACAATTAGAACAGAATAGTGCAACTGTGGAATTGCCAGCCCTCAGGCATCCGAGTTTAGAGGGAGCTCCAGGGTCCCAAAGTATGGCTTATCAAGGGGGGGGGGGCAGAACTTAGAACTAGGAATAAGTGCAAAGTGAGAGAGGGATTAGGGAACCATAGCAAATGATAGTCATGCCCAGCCATGGGTGTAGATTGGCACACCCCTGACTAGTTGCTTAGTCCAAACAAATTAAGAGCAGACCTTAGAGGTTAGACCTGAGTCTGGATGGTGATTAGGACACCACCAGACTTGAGTCAAGGCTCAGCATATAAAGGGAGAAGGGAAGTGGGAATTGATTGAGTTAGAGGTTCAAAGGAACCTGATTCTAAGTCATGAGTGGCAATAATAGAATGCCAACGTAACTCAGAATTGCACACACAAATAAGAAGGGTGTCAAAGGGACAGGGAATCACATAGGAAAGCATTTACAAAAAATATGAGGAAAGCAAAAAAACACAAATAGACCCAAAGATGCAGAAACATGATGAAGGAAGGCATAACAGCCTATAAACAGCCACATGGCGAAAGAAAGCATAACAGGCTAGAAAATAAACACATAGTAGAGGGGCATTATTTAACTAAGAATGGCATACCAGATGAAAAGTAATAGAATAGCAGGACAATAGAGTAAGCAGACAGCGAGAGATCAGCAGGAGCAAACTCAAGTCTTTAGCAAATACTCGAGAGTTCAGGAGAACTCGCGAATGTTTCAGATAGTAGAAGAGAAGAGGAGTAGAGTGCTCAGTATTAGAGGTAGAGAAAGTAGTAGTAGAGAAAGTATTGCAATTGTATTGAAGTCTAAAGTGTTTTTGAGATTTTCCCGTATTCTATGTGTGTGAGTTGTGTGTAGTGTCTTGTATTTATAGTGCAAAAAACGAGTAAGCAAAAAAGGCAAGAAATTAGTTTACAATCAATCATAGAAGGTATCCCTAAATTTAAGAGGTTTGATTTCAAACGGGCATGAGACAATTAAGGAAGGATGAATAATTAAAAACCTTTCCAAAGTACCATAACACAGGTAAATACATCGAGATTATTCAAGGCAAGAATGGTACATGATTTTTGAGAAATATGGCAAGTAGGTCAATCAAACAGCTAGTAAAAAGCTTTGTTCGAATGAACTTAGTCAGAAAAAAAAGTGAGGGAAAGTTAAATTGGAAAATCAATAACCAATCAATCGAGCCTTATTAAAGGAGATTACAAGTTGGTAGAACCCTTTTGAAAGAAAAACCCTCATATATAAGCACACAAGCGTCAAGAAAGAAAAGGTTGGCATAGACAGTCTCAAAATCATAAGCGAATGATTTCAGTTTAGTCTAAGGTTTCAAATTCGAGTAGGGTACAGAAAGGAGAGGGCAAGCCATCGAACAGACTCAGAGAGTCTCATGAGAAAGTACATAGATATAGTGGCAAATTTGAAGCAATAGAGTAAAAACAAAGCATGTTCAGGAAAATGCAAGAAAGTTCAAGATAGAATAGAGGCGACATAGTACTTAAGAAACAGTAGGCGAACAGGTTTAGAACTCAAATAAAAGTCCAGTAAATGCAAAAAAAGCTCAGTAAGAAAAATGGCAAAGGAACACATAAGCTAGACATGTGAAAGCATGTTGTAGAAACAGTAGAAGAGATAACAGAGCACAAGTAGAAGAACATGCATAATAACGGCAAAACATAAGAACATAAGAGAAAATATGCACAAGCGAAAACACATAAGAACAAAGCATATACAGGCAGATTCACATAAAGAAAGAAGAAGAAGAAGAAACAGAAATCGTTTTAAAAGTTTTGGAAACCCTAAATTGAAACTGACTAATTTTTAAAAAGAGAAATTTGGGAAAAAGCTTTGAAACCTCGAGTACACCACAGATCTATCACAGATCTAAGAAAATAAAGAGAGAAAGAACCTCGAACAGCTTTCAGGGTTTCTCAGAAACCCTAGAAACGAGAAGGCTTGGAAAGGATCTGGCCTGGAACAGGTCTGGACCATATCTAGGCTCTTGAGGCTCGAACACGTCGGAACGGAGCCGGAGAAGCCACAGGAACACAAATCGGCGGAGGATCTGAACAGGCCTCGTTGAGGTTGAACCTTGAAAGCCTTGAGCAAACACGATTTGGGGTGAAGGGAAGAGAGCACAGGCCGTCCATGGCCTGAGAAGCCATGGACGTCGGTGGGATTTGGTCGGAGAAGACGATAGGGGGCGGCTAGGGTTTCGAGTGTTAGAGAGCGTTTGAGAGAAGGGGAGGGTTTGAGGGCGGCGGTCGAAGTGAAATGAGAGATAGGGTTAGGGTGATTTGAAATTAAAAAGGAAAGAGTGGTTGTGGGCCGTTGATCAAAATGATCAACGACCAGGATTAAAAGATGAAACGGACGGGTTTAATTAAACGGGTAAAGGGCCGGGTTAAAATGGCATTGGGTCGTCGATTTGGGCTGGATTTGGGGTCAAAATTGAGATGCCCAAATAGGCTATAATTGAAAGTAATTGAGGCCATAATTGAAATAGCCAGTTTTTCCCTTTTGATTTTATAAAAATAGTAAAAGATGTTTAAAAATAAAATTAAAAGCACTGAGTAAGAAAATAATATGTAAGTATTAAATTTAAAATATTGGGATTGATTTTGTAATTAAAGTTTCTTTTAAATCTGAAAGTGGGTTAAAATTGCAATTTCATGCAACTTAGTTTTTTAAAATAACAAATGGACATGTAAAATTATGCAAAAATTATGTAAATTATTTTTTGATGTAGATGTGAGAATAAAATAAACTACTCTCTGAAATGGCAAGTTTTGGGAATAATTATTGGGATTTATTGTGTAAACATAGGCCATAAATTAGTTTAAAAATCCTTTTAAAATGCCAAAATCTTTTGGGATGCTCATATATGCATACAAATTTTATTTTGAAAGTATTTTGAGTGTAAAAGATATATGGGAAAAAATGGGGTATCAACACCCCTGTTTTAACAAATGGTCAACTTCTTCCTGCAAAAATCTGCAATCTGCTATTTTGTGTCCATGATCGTTGTTAAATTCACACCAATGATCAGGGTTTCGTCTGTTCGGATTTGGTCTCATCTCCTTTGACCATCATACTTGTCACACCTCCTTTTTTACACACCTACCCTGAAGGATAAATGTATAAGGGAGTTTTTTCATTTAAAGTGACATTATTCGAAATGGGATTATTTATTTATTTAGAGTCACCACTTGGGATAGGATTGGCTTTTGGTGTCCCAAGTCAACGGTTTAACTTGAATCCCAAATCGAGAAAAATTTTGACTTTCCAATTGGAGTCTGCGAACCAGAAATTCTGAATAAAGAATTTTGTTGACCCGAGGGAAGGTGTTAGGCATCCTCGGATCCCGTTGTTCTAGCACGGTCGCTTAAATTATCCTAAATGGCTAAAATTTGATTTTTATACATGTTTCAACTTAAAGTGTAATTTAAAATACTTACCGCTTTTAAATTAATTTTTAAGGAATTTGCAACATTGTTAAAACACGCCTCGGATCACGTCACATAAATGCACTCGGGATTTTTGACATATTCTAACGCCGTTGAGATTTGGATTTGGGTCACATAAATGTTCACCCACATTTAGTAAGGTAAAATTATTTAATGACGGCCCAAAAGCGACTAGCGTATTATTAACTTTGAGGAAAGCCGTGAAATTCGCTATACAGCCCATCCCGAATTCTAAGCATTTTTAGGATAAGCATTTGATGAGGGCCCCACAATTTGTGCATTTTTGTTTGGCGAGGCTCATCTCATTTTATTATTAAAAGACCAATCCAGAGCAATCTAAGTTTTTCTATTTAAATGTCTCAAAAAATGAAGAAAGCGGCCTAATTAGTTATTGTTACTCAAATAAAACATCTTACTAAAACCCTTTAGCAATTTTTTGGGCCTGAACTTGGCCCAATAAAAGAAATCTTAACCAGCTTGGTAATCGGCCTGCGTTTAGGCCTAAACGAGAAGGGAAATATCATTTGACATTGGGCCCCAAACGGGTTCAGGCCCAGGTATGACTTCAAGGGGAACAGTCACATTTTGGGCCTTCAACATGGGCCCAGATTACTTTATCTTCAGCCTGTTACTTTAATGAATAACAAGCTCGACATTTCTCCATGACAATTGCAACTCACTATCTTGATTATCCAAACAGATTAAACTAATTAACCAATGTATTTGAAATTACATACTAATGATTCCTATGTATGAATTAAACCAGTAGAGAAGGACTGAACGAAATTGCATGCTTGACACTAAACTCTGCCTTTGTGCTAATACCAACTCATAATCTGTTTCGGATTTAATTTAGGCTAAAAATTTAATTTCTGGCTAGACTTGAATCAATTGAGGACTACTAACTTCCTGGACAAGTCATCAATCACAGAAGAAGTTCATCAGTTACAGGAGAGGCTTATGATGTCTAAATCGATTTTACAATCATGCTTCCCTTTTATAGAACGAAATCTAACCAACAGGATATTTACATAAACCTCACTATCACTGAATGATCATTTCAAGCCTGTTAGTCTCAAACAGTTCTAATTATACAATCACACACAAATCAGAACTAAGCTACATTAAGCTACTATTGAACTATCAATATATAACTGTCCAAATCAGTTCGAGACAGTCCAAATTATACAGTCCATGTTTATGAACAATCAGATCAAACTAAACTACACTAAACAATTATGCCTAGCATTCACCTAACTATTCATGTATAACAGCTTAAGCAGTCACGGTTCAAAAAGGAGGTGATCAATCTTTCATTTCATTTTTTCACTTCAGAATTACATCAAGCCAATTTGGAAATGTGTACCTGGAGATTGAAATAAAAATGGAAGGAAATAGAGGTCAGCCAAGTAGTAACACAGCAGCAAATGCAGTTACAATAGCAGAATCAACAACCAGCAAACAAGTTTGGACTAATTTGACCCAGAAATGAGAATAAGTGAACAACAGCGACTGAAATATGCTAAAACATGCTTGATCGAATCCAAACACACTTCAAAATTGACCCAGGAGCTTCAGAAACAAACCAGCAATCAACCCTAAGCTAGAGGATGTACTTCAATCACCAAATCTCGAACTTAGCTTGAAATTCAATAGAACATTACTCTTTTTTTGAGTTTTCTGTTATGCTTTTCTAATTTTTTTTTTGGTTTTGAAGATTTTGAGTTCTGGAATTCAAATTGTAATTTGAAAACTTGGAAAATGCTTTAGAGGGAATTTTTCAGATCTGTGTCCACTTGTAAAAGAAGGCATTAGAGGTGCTTTTTATAGGCAAGGAAGGGCAGGAATGTTCTGGAAATTATTCATCCATTTTTCCCCCTTTTTATTTTCAGAAATTGCATATTAATACTAAAGTTTTTTACTTGTTTCTCAAGTTACTGCTTTTAAAATGCTAAAACTTACGCCTAGACCCCTTCTAGAAGGATCTAGGTGTTCTAGCTTGGTTTTCCTACCTAGGAAATACCTATACTACCCTTTTTTAAATTATGGAATTACTAACTTTACAAACTGGGCAATTTTTAATGCCCAAAATACCCCTGAAGACCCCCTGAAATAACTAATACTAGTTAAACTCTATCAGCTATAACCAATCACCTAAACTAGCTTAAACTAAATAAGACTAATTGTTGAGCTGAAGAGATTTCTGACTAACAATCACTAAATTAAACTAATTAAAAGCCATGCTGAATTACCAAATTAAGACTAATCAATATCAAACAAAGTCAGTTAAACTATCCAAGCAGAAGATTGAATTAATGCTTAAAATGGAATTAAACTAAACTAGAACAAATTCACAAACGAGACCAGTATTGAATCAAAACAGAACAAATCCCAATCTAATAATCAAACTAAAAACCAAAAATTAAAACGAGCCAGAATCAAACGGTCAAACAGAATTGACAAAAATTAAAAACAAAAATTAAACTAGAATCTAACAATCAAAACAAAAGAAAAAAGAGTTAAACAAAGAAAAGGACACTGAACTCACCATACTGCCCTCGACTTGATGAATTTCTTTGGCATTTTTGGGTTACAACTTTCCTTAATCATGTGTTTTCATGAGAAAACACATGATTAATGGTTATTATAACCCGAAATCGAAGAATCTCCAAATTTAGCATTTTAGGGGTTTTCGGTCAAATTTTGATTTAATATTCGAAGCCTTCTGGTGATATTCGAAGGGAAATAGTTGCATATTTGGGCTGAGGGATTTAAGGAGATTCAGGGTTGTAAGTTTGGTCAAATTTGGATGAGTTTGTGTTTTGGCCGGACTTTTTCGATCTAATATTCGAGGGTTTTGGTTATGATTCGAAAGGAATTGAAACTGGATATGCAACGGGGGGTGAAGGAGCATCGATGGTGTAAATTTGGGCGCCATTGGAGGTTGTCCGCCACCGTGGGCGATTTCCGGCGGCGGCATTAGGGCGGAGCCGACAAAAGAAGATGAGGTACGAGGAAGACGGTCTTTGTTTTAGGGTTAAAGAAATTTTCGGATACTTTTAACTAATGTGAGGAAATAACATGAGCCGTTGGATTACGGAGATGGGTGGCTGGGATTGACTGAGCACTCAGCTAATTCAAAACGACGTAGTATTTGTCTTATACTACGTCGTTTTGTTGGTCTTAGTGGGCATGGTCATTTGGACCGGGTGGTATGAATTTGGGCCGAATCTTTTGGGTACTTTGGTCTGGGCTGGGAGGGAATCCGTTTGGACCAGCACTTTTGGTCCAAATTTGGGTAGACCAATTCTTTTCTTTAATTCCTATTCTTTTATTTGGTTTTTCCTTGGCTTTTCTTTTGTATTATTTTACTCCCTTCTCTTTTTTATGTAATTTTCTGATTTTATTAAATGCAATATTAAAAGTAGGGATTCAAATTAACTACAAAATATACCAATTAATTCCTAAATAAATTAATTCCTAATTAAAAAGCAAACTAAGGCAAAATTTAAAAAAAAGAAATGGAAAGAATCATTTTTGTTGTTTTTCTTTCTTTTTGTATTATTGATTTTACTAATAAAAATGCCAAAATTGGAATTTTAATGCCATTTTGTACTTTGAATTTTACCAATTAAAACGCACAAATAAAATACAAACAAAGCAAAAAAAAATCATGCAATTAATTCATAAAAATTCAAATAATAAAAGAAAAATTCTAATTCTAATGAATTTATAGGAGTAATTTAAGCGTGGCAAAAATCACGTGCTCACAGTTGCCCCTGTTTGCTCGAAGACACAAAGGGTTTTCGAGCAAAGATAAATGAGCACCATGAAGGATTTTTGCCTGCTTAGCACTCCATGAGAAGCATTTTGAAAAACCGTCTGACCGAACCCTGCTTCAAAGGTTGCCTACATATCCTTAGCTATAAAGGAATCACGTCAGTGTAGTTCTGGAAAGTTTGGTAGCTGGGACTACCAGTAGCTGTGATTTCACTGCTGTTGCTGCTGTCACTGCTTGTTGACCTCCTTATTACACCAAAAAGGAAAATCAACGCTAAGCTAGTTATGCCTATCAACTATGAGTTACAAGATTCCTATATATAATTCTCTTGAAACTTAATCATGAGTCTTAGCTGATTTTGCTGTGGACTTCGATCTGAATCTTGATGCTTGCAAGTTGTAGGTGTTTACTTCTTCATGCATTATTGGGTCAAAATAGGGTCAGCGGAGCTTGTGACTTCAATCAGATTTTGAGCAATCTGCACCCTTACTTGCTTCACATTTGAATTCATTTCTTTTTGTTCTTTTCTTCTTTTATTGATTCTGGATTGAGACTCATTCCATTGGTCATCTCACACCTTGTGTCTTGAGGTCAACCTGCGTAAGATACCAAAACAAACAAACGAACAAAATTTTCCGCCCCAGTTTTCACTAGGAAAATTTCGTGAGTTAGTTGTGACACATATCTAAGCAATCAAGGCCGCGATTTGGAAATAAAAAGCTCCTCAGTTTTTGGCCGGGAGATCTTCGGTTTTTTGGCCGGGATTTGGAAAGAAAAAGCTCCTCGATTTTTTGTCCGGGAGATCCTCGATTTTTTGGCCGGAATTTGGAAAGAAAAAAGCTCCTCGATTTTTTGGCCGGGAGATCCTTGATTTTTTGCCGGGATTTGGAAAGAAAAAAAAGCTCCTCGATTTTTTGGCCGGGAGATCCTCGGTTTTTTGGTCGGGATTTGGAAAGAAAAAAGCTCCTCGATTTTTTGGCCGGGAGATCCTCGGTTTTTTGGCCGGGATTTGGAAAGAAAAGCTCATCGATTTTTTGGCCGGGAGATCCTAGGTTTTTTGGTCGGGATTTGGAAGGAAAAAGCTCCTCGATTTTTTGGCCAGGATGAAAAAACTCCTCTATTTTTTGGCCGGGATTTGGAAAGAAAAAACTCCTGTATTTTTTGCCCGGGAGGTCCTCGGTTTTTTAGCCAGGATTTGGAAAGAAAAAAGCTCCTCAGTTTTTTGGCCGGGAGATCCTCGGTTTTCTGGCCGGGATTTGGAAAGAAAAATCTCCTCGATTTTTTGGTCGGGATTTGGAAAGAAAAAGCTCCTCGGTCTTTTGGCTGGGAGATCCTCGGTTTTTTGGCCGAGATTTGGAAAGAAAAAGCTCCTATGCTACTATGATTTGTTTTTCTTTTGGGGTTTTTATTTTCATTTCTTTTCTTCTTCCTCTTTTTATACTTCTTTTCTTCTTATTTTTATTTTTCCTTTTTATTTAGCAAAACGCATGAAAGAATTTCAGGAAAACTTCCTTTTTTGTCGCTTTCTTGCTGCAAAGATATTTTAGCACTTGCGCATTTCATTTCTTTTTGGGTTGCACCTACTTCTTGCACGGTTGCTCTAAATAAGACCTGTTTTCAACAAAGAACAATTTGTTAGTTTGAAACGGTGGTTGGTTTTGTGACCTTGATCATCCAATCGCTTGATCCCGGCCCCTTTTCCGTTGAGAACTTTTCCGTTTGCGGGCTTTGAGGGTGAATCTCTTTTAAAATGATAAGTTTCAACTTTTAGGACTTCAAGATGACTCGCCCGTGTGAGCTCTGGCCTTTTCACTTTATTCTGCCCTTAGGACCTTAGCCTTTGACTTTCTTTCTTTTCAAATGTCTTTACTTTGAAAGCATCAATCACCATGGTCAATCGGGATTGGACTGACACACCCGCTGAGGCTGGGTATTTTCTTTGGCTTTTGCCAGGCGGAGCTCTATAGAACCAGTCCTGCCACCTTTTATTTGCAATAATTGTTATGGAATCAGAGTTAAGCCGAAAGGGATTCAAAGAAAAAGTATGCAAGAGGCAAGCATATGAGTGTAAAGATAAGCGTCCCTTTCGGGGGAAAAGAAGGATTTATCTGGGGTGCACGCTGGCTTCAAATGAACATGACATGCTTCTTGGACTGGACGTCCTACCCACACAAACTTTCCAACTTCTCGTAATCCATTGATCCGCATTTCAAAACCAGGGTAGTGATAGGGTGTCTTCTTTTCGGCCGACAGCGCCCTTTGTGGGTTTTC
This sequence comes from Nicotiana glauca, assembly GCA_026770625.1. Classification (NCBI taxonomy): domain Eukaryota; kingdom Viridiplantae; phylum Streptophyta; class Magnoliopsida; order Solanales; family Solanaceae; genus Nicotiana; species Nicotiana glauca. The sequence goes on along the minus strand of MU764612.1, from coordinate 48,190 downwards.
GCCAATCGACCTCTCTTATTTCTCTTCTCACTGTCTCCCAATAGTGCTCTTTGCGCGTTTTCACTAAGCGGGCTCTCTCATTTTCATTTACTCTACTCGACATCGCCTTATGGTGCCCGAAGGTTTTCACCGATAAGACTCTCTCATTTTATTTCTCTCAATTCGAATTGTATCATATTCCAACAATGATGTTTTTTACTTCCCTGCTTTTGCCTATTGATCGGAAGGACTTGGACAAGGTCTTTGGGTAAAAAGGATTTTGGGCGAAACTAAAACTTTGGAACCGTTTCGCGGATTCATAGCTGAACCAACATGTCATCTGCCCCAGTTTCAGTTTTTTGGGAAATTGGGATTTTTGTTTTGGTGTGACTGAACCTCAGCGAGATGCTGCCTACGTATCCTTTCGGAATCAAGTCAAACGTAGTTCAGGCAAATAATTTTGTTTTGTTTTGTTTTTTTTCTTTTTTCTTTTTCCTTTTTTTTTATAGTACTTCCGGGTTTCAAAGAGGGTGATCAAAGAAGAGTAACCGGCTCAAAGGGTTTACGAAGGATTGATAGTGTTTGGGTAGCGGGAAAGAAAGCCTTCGTCATCTCAATTACACAAAAACCATCAAAACAGGAGGTCTAGACATAATACCTTTTGACTGCATCTGCATTGACTACTGTTTCAGGATCATTTCCTTCAATGTCTCCCAGATACAGTGCTCCTCTCAGCAATATTTTCCAGATGATGTATGGACCCTTCCAATTAGGAGCGAATTTTCCTTTTGCTTCCTGGTTGTGAAGGGGAATGCGTCTTAACACGAGTTGCCCCCCTTCAAAATTCCTGGGACGCACTTCCTTGTTATAGGCGCGGGCAATTTTTTGTTACTACAACTGCCCGGACGTGCCCTGACTACACTCTTTTGTTGTAATGTATGGACCTTTCCAACCCGCGAACCAACTTTCCTTCAATTGTTCCAATTCTTTGTTTTATTTCCTCAAGGTTACCTTCTTTGCATTTCGACTCTTGATTTATGATTTCAAAATCTGATAGCGTTTTGGGATCTAGGCATGAAGTCCGCAAGCATGTCAGTTATTCAAAGCTGCATTATTAGAGCTAAAGAGAAGAAATGAAGGAGAAAAAATAGCAAAATCTGAAAGAATAAAGAAAAATGAACGATGAAATATTGATTTCATTTCTTGGAATTTTGAGGATAACAGGTTTCATATTCGGGAATTTAAAGACAGGAAACTTCAGAAAACATCCGAGTTACACCCTGGAATAACTGGGGATGCAGAAAAAGTGGCAGGGCTAATATAACGGGACTCCCACTTGATCGGGAATGGTGTAGCCTTCCAGTTTTGGAGTTTGGCGCTTGGTCCCATGTATAGCATCTCAGTGGTGCTAGTGCCCTCTCCCGACTGGACCGTGTGGGTTTCGTAGAGCATTTTTCTCGTTGCCCCACGTATTTCCTCACTTTCTTCAGCCATGAAAACCTCATCATCTTCCTCTTTACTGTACTTAGGCTTGAGAAAAGTCTCATACAAATGTACTACCTCATAATCGGCCATTTTTATTTTTTGAAAGAACACTTCAGCTTCATCAGCACTCACAGGCTTCTTAGGCGGGAAATGCCTTCTGGTGGCATTGTTTACCTCCTCTACATTTGAATATTTCTCAACAAGGGTTTTCTAGCAGCTCTCCCAAGATCTCTTTAACCTTGTACGTAACCATCGTCTGATGATAATTCCATGGTACCGTAGCAGGGCTCGTCATAGGCTTCTGTGGTACGCGTCCAATAACCACTGGCTCACTCAGCCGAGGTGGTTTGATTGTCCTCCGAACCACATAGGCTTGCTTGGGTACGTACATTTGTGTTCCTTTTTTCAAATTAATTTTCTTTTTTGGTTCTGTCTTGCTCTTCTTTTCCCCTTCCTCTTGCTTCGAAGCCACCTTTGGCTTTCTTTCCGCATCAACGATAGCAATTATAGCTTTTAAGGCTGGATCAAACTCCCTATCTTCACAAATCATCCCGATTAATGGCCCGTTGTTGTGAGCGGGCAGCGGATTATTGGTCATATTTGGGACATCCTCATCCCTCAACACAATTTTCCCTTGCTCTATTAAGTTCTCCACCATTTGTTTCAAAGCCCAACAGTCATTTGTATGATGACCTTCTGCCCCTGAATGGTATGCACACCTGACACCAGCTCTGTAGGCAAGCGATGCTGTGTTTTGTCTGTTCAGAGGGACCGGCTGCAGTAGACCCATTTGGACAAGCTTTGGGAATAGACTAGAGTAAGATTCCCCAATTGGGGTAAAGTTTGGTCTCTTGGGTGGTTCCCGAGGATAGAAGGTATTTTGTGGGGGATGGGGGTAGTGATTTTGGTGAGGAGGTTGATTTCTTGGGAATGGAGCTTGGTTTCTACTGGCATGTTGCTGTGGTCGTGCAAAAGGTTGAGCATTCATGACCGCATACGGTTGAGGACTATAGGACATTTATTGATGAGGGTAATAATGCTGAGGGGTTCTTTCTGAAAATATGGTCTAGGAGCGCGGTATCTTCTCGCACCCAAAGCTGCCATGGACGTTTCCTCTTTCGTCCTACCCTTTGCCATTCCTCCAGACCCTCCTTGGATGGCTTGGTAGGTTGCTCTAATAGCTGATTAGCTCAAAATTCTGCCTATTTTCAGTCCATTCTCCACCATTTCACCGATTTTAATTGCCTCTACAAAAGGCTTGCCCATAGCCGACATCATATTCAGAAAATAGTCCGCTTCCTGGGCCTGAAGAAATACAGTGACCATTTCCACTTCGTCCATTGGTGGTTTCACCCTCGATGCTTGCTCACGCCACTTAATAGCATATTCCCTGAAACTTTCTGAGGGCTTCTTTTTCAAATTCACTAAGGAGTTCCTGTCCGACGCAATGTCTAGGTTGTATTGAAGCTGTCGAACAAAGTCCCTAGCCAGATCTTCCCATATATGCCAACGTGAGACATCTTGATCCATATACCACTTCGAAGCAATGCCAATTAGGCTTTCCCCAAAATATGACATCAACAATTCTTCTTTGCCACCGGCCCCCCGTAACTGATTGCAATACTTCTTCAAATGAGCAATAGGGTCGCTGTGCCCATCATACTTTTCAAATTTTGGTGTTTTGAACCCTGACGACAAATGTACATGCGGGAACATACATAAGTCTGTATAGGCAATGCTCTTCTGCCCGCTCAAGCCTTGCATATTTTTCAAGCTTTGCTCGAGGCTTCTCATTCTCTTTGCCATCTCGTATTGCTCTGGGGCTTTGAGGGTTTTGTCCTGACCCGATGTAAGCTCATATGGTGGCTGCTGAGAGTAAGTATATTGAGGATAATGAGGAGGGTCAGCTTGGAAGACAGGATTTTGGTATGTGAAGACTGAAGGGTCAACAGCATGCTTGGGTAGCGATGGTTGTGTGGTTGCGGAGCATGGTCGAGCCGTGAAGATGTTGGGAGCAGGCCCAGACGGGAACACCTGGGGGCGAACCTCAGACGGTGTTTCGAAGAAATGAGCAGTCATAGTAGGTTACCCTAGAGGCACATTGGGGCAGCTGATAGGGACAGTGGTAACCTCTCCAGATCTAGAGAATAAATCCGGAAATTCGGGGACAGTGTTTGGGGGTTCCTTTCCATTGTTCCAAGCATCCCACATTTCCATCAATCGCAGGCGCAGGATTCAATTTTCTTCAGCTGCAAGGGATTCAGAGGCCGGGATCCCAAAAATTGGGTTGTCTTCGAGTATGGGGATTGTAGGTAGGGTCATTTCAGATGACATCTCTTTATTTCCTTTTGATCTGGTGAAATATCAGTGTGAGGCCAGCTTACCACCAACCAACCACGATTTCTAAAATTCTCAGGTGGAAATGACAGAAACTACGGTTAGTATGAAACAAGTAACAGATAGGTAACTACACATTGGAGTGTGATGCACCTATGTTTGCTTCGGCTGCATGCGTCATCCCGGCTTTTCTCTTATTCATTTTCTCTTTTCTTTCTCTTTTGTTTTTTTTTCTCTAATTTTCTTTTCCCTCTTTTTCATTTTCTTCTCTTTTCTTTTCTTTTTGCCTTTTTGTTGTTTTTCCTCTCTTTTCTTTCCTCTATTTTTTTCTTTTGGTTATGGTCGAATCCTATGTAGATTGCCTACGTATCATGACCCCGCATGAATCAGACCGAGCGTAGTTCTTGCAAATAAATGCAAAATAGAAGCAAAATGTTTTAGGAATTTTCAATTTTACTAATAGCAAATATTTCGATTACAAAGAATCAAAACCGATGCATTAAGACAACTAGCAGACTCTAAATGAAAAGAAGAACTACAAACTCCACCATCAACTATTATTTTTCAAAATAAAAATACAGACTGACCCAAAACAGAAAATACAAACTCGGACAACTGATAAATTTTAGTAAAAGGAAGTACAGACTCAAATGACAATCATGAATACATTAAAGCTCCTGGTACCCGTGGGACATCATTCGGTCTCGCCACAGGCCTATATCAAAGTTCCCCTGAAGTCTGTACAAGTCATTCATTATCTGTTTCACAAATACCATCACCGATGCAAAGAAGCTGGTGCGAGTCATGTTCTCGCACACTTGGCATTTCTTAGTAATGTTGTGAGCAACGGTTAAGATTCTCTCTCTGATTCTACCCTTTTCCTGAAGCGACCGCCCCATCTGTTGGGCCCTGGCCTCCCAAGTCTGCTTAGCTACCTGGTTTTGTTCCTGGAGTTAGTGCAAGTCCATTTCTAATTGTGCCAATGCCGCATAGCAATGCTCTCTTTCAATCTTGAATTCTTTTACTTGTTTTATCATTTTATTCTCTGTGGCGATGACCTTTGCTCTTAATCCCGTGACCTCATTGTCGTATTCTTCTTTCAACTGTTTAACCATGCGAGCTTGTTCTTTCGCATTTTTAGCCAATTGTTTTTGAACCTCGATTAATTCTCTTTCTGCTTTGTTAAGGTCGAAGCTGTAATCATTCACTCTTTGCCTTAGATTTTCTATAAGTTTTGCATCTTTGACACTCCTGACGGGATTTTCGGCTGCTATCTTCATCTTTTGGATATAGGCTCGTAAGGCTTCATTCTCTTTGGCCAACTGCTTCTTCTCACCCTTGTCGGTGGCGTTTGCACACTATTTTCAAACTGAAGGTCTTGGACCAGCTTTTCCAATTCTCCTATTTTGGTCCTGTATTCATTTTCTTTAGCTAACCAAGCCCACTGTTCTTGCGATGATTCGGCAAACTCCTGGAGGTGAGGCCTTTTAGCCGGCCTTCCGAATGCAACTTCCCTTCTATACCAGGCATGATAATCAGGTGACACTTCTCCTTTAGCTCGATCCCCCTGACACAGGTATTCTCCGCTAAATATTGACATTCGTTCCCGACTTGGCGGACCATTGCTTCAGGAAACTGGCCAGCAAGACCAATCTCAACCACTTGGAGACTAAGATCGCCGTCTTTTGGTACTATTTGGCATCTCCCGAGTTTCCTTAAAACCCGATACGGGGCGTAAGGCTAAATGCTCTTAAGACCCATCAAGAGGAAATGTGGCCTTACTGCTGGCATATATATGATTTCATCAACAGGCAACCATCCAAACGTCCACTCTATTTGACTAGCAGTGAGGGATCGAAAGTATGTTGTCAAGCCCGTGAATCCTTCAGGCAAATTGACCCCTTTTATCCTCGTATATAACTCCTCTATAAAGGTTTTCTCTATAGACCCATAACTCAGGAACTGAGGACGATGGCACAGGTGTTCGGTCATCCAAATTTGCAACAGTAGATTTCACCCCTCGAAGAAGTCTCCCCCGGCTTTGCAAGTTCTAAGGGCGCGGAAGATTTCGGCTAATATCATGGGCACAAGAGTGCTTTTGGCTTGAGTCATTAAAGTGTTGACGACCCCAACAATTTTTATGTCAATGTTGCCATCCTTCCTTGGGAAGACAAAAGCCCCGAAAAAGACCACCATAAAAGCAAAACATCTATGTTCCTCCCATTTTTGTCGGTTTCCTTTGCTACATATCTTGCTTTCCGAGTTATTGAACCCTCCTATATGGCCATATCTGTGGTATATGAAGTGTGGGGTACAAAATCCATTTGCCAAATCCGTGTTGTGAACCGTCCTGATTATCTTCTGCGAGTCTAAGAATCTGTGTATAGCTAGGGTTCTCGGGGCAACCAAGTACTTGTGCCTTAAAGGAACCTCGGCACTTCCGATGTACCCAGCTATTTCCTCTAGGGTCGGAGTGAGCTCAAAGTCTGAGAAATGGAACACATTGTGTGCCGGGTCCTAACATGTGACCAAAGCTCTGATGATGTCTCCCCGAGGCGCAATCTCCAGTAAAACGGTAAGCCCTTTCAAATATTTGTTGACCTCGCTCTGTCTTTCTTTGCCCAGATCGTTCCACCATAGACGCAACTCCAGTGGGATTTTATTCATGATTGAGAAAGGTTCATTTTGAATCGTGCTCATCCTGCACATTTATTAAGGTGATTTAATCACTTATTTTGACCTAAAAAATGACACTATTTTGTTCATATTTCTAATTTGAAACAAGCGGCCGGTTTTGCGGATACGGCCTTTTCAGCACTTTCGAAAGGAAGATTCGAAGGTTATGCCCGCAAAACATTTAAAAACGACTCAGGGTGGTTGTTCTTGTAAAAACAGCCTTTCGACGCCCTTTTGGGGGCATTCGGCTTATTTTAAAACAAGAATGACATCACCCGACTTATTGGATAAAAATTAAAGTTTTGGTATTTTTGGCTATTTTTGCAAAAGGAGTGGTTGGACTTGATTAGGGTTGCCTACGTATCTCGCATCCGGTGAGAATCAAACCGGCGTAGTTCGGGCCGATTTATTTTAATAAAAAATTAAAATTTTGACCTTTTTTTTGGGTTATTTTTGCAAAGGGGAGGTTGGACCCGATAAGGGTTGCCTACGTATCTCACACCCGGTAAGAATCAAACTAGCGTATTTCGGGCAGATTTGCCAAAATCAAAACTATTTTGACCAACAAATGTCTTTCTATTTTTTTTCAAATATTTTCCCTTTTTCTTTTTTTTTCATTTTTTAAAAAAACGGCAGCATTTCGGTACTATTTGGGTATTGGGTCTTTTTCAAATAAATGATTACCCTCACTTAGTCCTAACACTGCTATTTTTCACAATTTTTTACTCATTATGCACAAACCGATCAACATGCACAGCCGAGCAAATAAATGCGCAAGTAGCACGTAAGATGCATCAAGATGGTCAATTCATTTCGGGTCACCTGTTCTAGACGGACCCAGCCCCTGTGTTGAGTCCCCTAAGTCAAATTCACATGATGCAAAAAAACGTCTTATTAGGGATCTGGCATGAGGTCGAGTTATTCTAGGTTCAAAACCTGAGTATATGTTCTAGACTATGTACTCGAGCGGACAACTCGAGTCGAGGAGGGGACTACGTACCGGGAACCAAAAGGCCATCCGGCTTAGTAACTTGTCCGGCCTGTTTCTTATTATAAGGTATGACACTAACAGAATAGGGAGTCTCAACCAGTAAGCACATCCCCAGAGACGAGAAGAGAAGGATTTCGTAACAATTTTATATATACAATTCAGATAATATCAAAGCGGTAAAACATTTAGCACATTTGGCATGAAACATGTAGGAAAATCAGACAAAGCAAATATAATAATTATACTAAGCTCGAACTCTTGAATGTTGAACCAAAATTCTGGGTTCGTAACACCAGCAGAATCGTCAGAGCTGTCACACCTCCTTTTTTACATACCTACACCGAAGGATGAATGTATAAGGGAGTTTTTTCATTTAAAGTGACATTATTCGAAATGGGATTATTTATTTATTTAGAGTCACCACTTGGGATAGGATTGGCTTTTGGTGTCCCAAGTCACTGGTTTAACTTGAATCCCAAATCGAGAAAAATTTTGACTTCCCAATTGGAGTCTGCAAATCAGAAATTCTGAATAAGGAATTCTGTTGACCCAGGTATAACTTCAAGGGGAACAGTCACGTTTTGGGCCTTCAACATGGGCCCATATTACTTTATCTTCAACCTGTGACTTTAATGCATAACAAGCTCGACATTTCTCCATGACAATTGCAACTCACTAGCTTGATTATCCAAATAAATTAAACTAATTAACCAATGTATTTGAAATTACATCGTAATGATTCCTATGTATGAATTAAACCAGTAGAGAAGGACTGAATGAAATAGCATGCTTGACACTAAACTCTGCCTTTGTGCTGATACCAACTCACAATCTGTTTCGGATTTAATTTATGCTAACAATTTAATTTCCAGCTAGACTTGAATCAATTGAGGAGTACTAACTTCCTGGACAACTCATCAATAACAGAAGAAGTTCATCAATTACAGGAGAGGCTTATGATGTTTAAATCGATTTTACAATCATGCTTCCCTTTTATAGAACGAAATCTAATCAACAAGTTACTAACATAAACCTCACTATCACTGAATGATCATTTCAAGCCTGTTAGTCTCAAACAATTCTAATTATACAATCACACACAAATCAGAACTAAGCTACATTAAGCTACTATTGAACTATCAATATATAACAGTCCAAATCAGTTCGAGACAGTCCAGATTATACAGTCCAGGCTTATGAACAATCAGATCAAACTAAACTACACTAAACAATTATGCCTAGCATTCACCTTACTATTCATGTATAACAGCTTAAGCAGTCACGGTTCAAGGAGGAGGTGATCAATCTTTCATTTCATTTTTTCACTTCAGAATTACATCAAGCCAATTTGTAAATGTGTACCTGGAGATTGAAATAAAAATGGAAGGAAATTGAGGTCAGCCAAGCAGTAACACAGCAGGAAATGCAGTTCCAACAGCAGAATCAACAACCAGCAAACAAGTTTGGACTAATTTGACCCAGAAATGAGAATAAGTGAACATCAGCTACTGAAATATGCTAAAACAGGACTGATCGAATCCAAACACACTTCAAAATTGACCCAGGAGCTTCAGAAACAAACCAGCAATCAACCCTAAGCTAGAGGATGCACTTCAATCACCAAATCTCGAACTTAGCTTGAAATTCAATAGAACAGTACTCCTTTTTTTGAGTTTTCTGTTATGCTTTTCTAGTTTTTTTTGGTTTTGAAGATTTTGAGTTTTTGTCATGGCCTAATTTCCAAACTCGGTCGTGATGGCGCCTCTCATGAAGACAAGGCTAGCCAACAGAATAACAACGCCCCTTTTAATATTATTAAACATAAAGGAATAGATAAATGCAACTTAATGACAATAATAATCAATATCTACAACCCAACACAACCCGACCGGGGTATCACAAGTCACGAGCATCTAAAGAAGACTGAACACCACTAGTGGGCCATTAATAATATACAAAATAAAATCTGAAATCAAAAGATGAAGTCTGGTGCCGCGAACGCTGGCGGTCACATTGCTCAACTACAGTAGCATACCAGCAGTAATACCTTCAGTCAGCTATTAACCCGCTTCCGGGTGAACAATACCTGCAATTGCACGTGAGGCGCAGGGAGTAAAGTGAGTACTCCAACTCACTGAGTAATAAGAGTAAATAATAACTGAGCAGCAAGAAATCACGTAAGAGCACTCCATCATGCTATAGAGGACAGTATGACTCTTGAGAAAACAGTAAAACCGTGAAAATCCTTTAGACAATATTTGGTTCAGTTTAAAAATCTCTTTTGAAAATATCTTCTTCCAACAATCAAGCATATGAATGCAATATCAAATAGTGCAAGTCAGCACACAAGTCAGCCCCTCGGGCACAACACTCCACCAACAAATAACACCAGGGTATCTGGTAAACAGTACAAGAAGTAGCGTGGATGCCAATGATATGAGAGTGCTAAATGTCATGACACGTAGTACAAACATGACCCAATGCATGAATGCAATGCAATGCACATGACCGCTGCGGCGTGCAGCCCGATCCGTTTGGGTACCCACGCTCACATTGAGGGTTCAAACTCCGGAGGGGCTCCTACAACCCAAGCGCAATATCAATATCACACCACTGCAGTGCCCAGCCCGATCCATCCTCAGTCCAGAAAATGCACACATAACACTGCTGCGGTGCGCAGCCCGATCCATGCTCAGTCCAGAAATGCACATAAGCCACTAGGGCAATATTCAAATAACAGCTCTCAGTTCCGAACGTTAAAAATATGTAGTTTAAGTTTTAAAACCTTATAAGTATGACTAGACAGCTCAAAGCAATATTTAACTCGGGACTGAAATCATTTAACATGCCAAGTATCATGGAAACAGTGATAATAATCCCTAAGCATTCAATCAGTTGGCACGAGGCCCAATCATGACAATTAATCAATTTTTATAAGGATATCAACTAAGCTTCAATAAATTAGGTAGTTATTTCATTAAGCGGGACGGACCAAGTCATAATCCCCAACGGTGCTCTACCCCACGCTCGTTATCTTGCGTGCAAGTCACCTCAATACAGCACTATGATGTGCAAACCCGGGGTTTCAAACCCTCAGGATATCATTTACAAGTATTACTCACCTCGAACTGGTGAAATCTATAGCTCGCGATGCCTTTTCCCCTCAAATCGGCCTCCACGCGCGTCGTATCTAACCAAAACCACAAGGAATATATTACAATAGACTAATGAAACATAACCCAATCGAAAGAACTCGAAAAACACCAAAAATCACGAAGTTGGCAAAACCCGAGCCCCGAGCCCACTTCTCAAATACGAAGTTCACATCACCGGATTCCTCGTCTCGCCATGAGTCCGTACATATAAAATTTACCAAAATCGGAGTTCAAATGCCCCCTCAAATCCCAAATTTTCATTTCAAAACCCAAGCCCTAGTTCTTCAATTTTTCACCCAATTTTCCAAGAATTAAAGGTGGATTCTGCAACAAAAACAGCATTTCTAGGTCACGAGACTTACCTCCGATCAATTCCCGTCAAAACCCTCTTCAATTTCTACCAAAAAGCTCTTGAGTTGGTTAAAAAATGGAGGAAATGATAAATGGATCGCGGATGAAATGTCCTTAATAAACCCTTCTGTCTCCAGCTTTTTCTTCTATGCGAAAGCGAGATGACTCTCGCGTTCGCAATGCATAAATTTTTCATCTGACAAAACTGCCCTTTGCGAACGCGTCTGATCTCCCGCGAACGTGAAGGCCTGGCCCCTGAACCCATGCGAACGCGGCTTTCTGAATGCGAATGCGTTGAACACACAGGCTGGCCCTCTACTTTCTTCTGCGCGAACGCGTGCCCAGCACCGCGAACGCGAAGTACCAATGCCTCAACCTACGTGAACGCGATGAACATTTTCCTGACCTCCAAACTTAACTCTACGCATTCGTGACACATACTACGCGAACGTGAAGAAGGAATTCTCTGCAACTCCACAGCTGGAAAACCAGCAATCACACAAGTCCAAAAGGATCCATTGATCACCCGAAATCACCCCGAGGCCCCCGGGACCTCAACCAAAAACACCAACATAAGCCAAAACATCATACGAACTTGTTCCAATTATCAAGACACATCAAACAACACTAAAATCATCAATTCACATCGGATTCAAGCCTAAGTTTCTTCAAAACTTCCGAAACACACATTCGATCAAAAACCCGACCAAAACACCTCCAAATGACCTAAAATTTTATCCGCACATCCAAAATCACCTAACGGAGCTACTGCAATTCTCGGAATTCCATTCCGACCCTCAAATCAAAATCTCACCAATCAACCGGATATCGCCAAAATGCTAACTTCACCAATTCAAGCCTAATTCTACACCGAACCTCCAGAATTACTTCTGATTGCGCTCCTAAGCCTCAAATCATACCCCGAAGCTAACCGAATCATCGGAAATCAGATCCGAGCCCTCTAACTCACAAGTCAACTTCCAGTTGACTTTTCCAAAGTATCATTTCCTTAGAGAGACTATTTGCCCCATTTCCTACCAAATCAAATCCGAGTCAACTCAAACTCACCCAACATATATAATAATTCATGAAGAAGCAATAAACGGGGAAACTGAGCAATAACACATGAGACGACGAGTCGGGTCGTCACATCCTCCCCAACTTGAACAAACGCTCGTCCTCGAGCGTACCCAGAGTTGTACTAGAAGCCAACCAATAGCTGAATGTCTTGACCAAGCATATACTCGGGGTGATCCCACGTCACCCTATCTCACATAGGTCTGATAATATAACACAGTTGAAGTTTCACAGTCCATCTAGCCTATAAATCGTAGAATCACATTGCACTTTCCGAAGTCATACTTAAAATTAGAACCTCACATATATACTTAGAATAAGCCAAACCAGCTGTAATAACCCATACCTGCAATAAGCCAAACCAGCTGTAATAACCCATACCTGCAACCTCAGGTGAAATCATATGATATACCACATAACCCAAACACTCGAAACGGTAGCCTCTATTCACAGCAGTTGCCCACAATAACCAAATACCGATAGAAACCCCTTATCAATTGAGGTCTTATTCCAACACTCCCATATACTTCCAACGATAACAAAACACGCAATAACCGTAACAATTTCTCAGATCAACCATTCATGAAGCCACCTTACTTTGACTAATATCATAACAGATTTCCGAACCGAACCTCGATATTATTCTTCTAACAAGCTGTAATCAAATATGTTCGTATTCATTAATAACTCCCACGGTCACCTCGAATCCAACACACCACTCTAGTGATATGACACCTCATCACAGCCCTAAGCCACAACTTGCATAATCAATGCACCAATGAAGGGCGGTCTGAACATACTCAAATTATGACAAACGACTCAAACAAAAGAGTTGTAACTCAACTCCTCAGTACCATCACAACACAAGGTTGGGACCCCATCCTACATCATAGAAATAGAATACCTGAATCTACTCCAAAGGGTCTAATCTCCACGTAGCCTCGCTACAATGCGCGATCTTATCCAAAAACTATTACACATGAAGCACCTCAAGTTGCTATACTCGAAATTGACAACCACACACGACTGATATCTGGAACCCAAACAAATCATTATACCCATGGTGAAGTGAAGCAAGTAATATACACCATACGATCATAAAAGGACACAACCTATGCGCCATCCGCCGAGCAACACCCAATACGGACTTTCCTTAGAAACCAGGAAGCAAGGCATACAAAATAGAATTTGGAAAACTATTCTCAACATAACACTGATTCGGCATGCAACCCGACCCAGATAACATACCCATGGCGGCATGCCACCCGATCCACACAAATATCTCACATAAGGAGATGCACATCGAGCCAAATTTGCTCATTATAACAAAATACCGAGTATCGGTCGTAAGCATACTGAGTGCATAATGATATCTACTTATAGCATTGTAAGCTACAAAACTCAACTTCCACTATGAATCTCGATAGCACCGCACTATATGTGCCCACAGTCCAAAAATCATAATGCCTCACAGCACAGAAAAAGTAACTCATAGATCTCCCCAGATCGCTAGCAGGTTCAATAACGATCGAATCAACTTATCCGTCATCAATACAATTCAGGGCCAACCAAGCCAACTCAAGCTAAACACATATCCAATCAGCTCACCAACGAACTCATTACCAAGAAGCCTGAAGCTGTTCCTTCCACTACCATAACTCATGTCGGACCCGTACGATACGGTGCCCAGCACCAATCAATACCGAAATCCACAACCTCACCCGACGACATGCCTGGCCACAAGGAACGCATCCTAAAAAGTCCCTCAATAACGGAACTGAATCAATGGTAGAAACCCCTATACTGACATCTGTCACAAAGGCCAAATTAAGGAAAGCAATCCTTTCCAGCCGTCTGCTGGTCTTTGGAACACAACCATTCTGCTAGAACATAATCCGATGCACCTCACCACGTAACCTGTGGCATTTTCGGACATAACCCATAGCACAATAGTCTAGAATAACCCAACACTGAAACAACCAGTCTAAACCCCAATATCGTATCCAGAATCTAATATACCAAGCAAAGAAAGATCCACTCAGGCTTCCAAACCCCCAATAGCCGCTAACGGTACAAATACATACCACCCACAACCACTACATATCCTGAACATGAGAACTCCCAGTCTCCAGCTCCACATAGCACACAAATTACTATACCTGATCCCAAATTCTACAGTATAACTACATATTACACCTCGAGTACTCAATTATTCCACGAAAGATATTCTAAAATTTCCCCTGTGCCACCAAACAAACTCAGATATCAACAGTCGATCTATCAAGAAAATGCCGCAACACTACCGAAGTGCCATCAACTTAATCACATTGCCCTTTTTCTGAAACATATACCCTCGTCAAATCACTATGATTAGCAATACCATTTCCTTAGTCATATGAGGATCATTCACCCTAATCATCTGAAGCTCGATCCTCCAATCACCTAAAACTGCTCGTGCTGCTTAAGATTTTAATGACTCTCCATTTAGAGCTGAACCATGACCTCACACACACAAATTCCAATTCTCCATAATATATCGCATATACCATACCACACTAGGATAACATGAGAACTCCATCTGCCTTTTCCTAACCACAAACATCTATGTATTCCTCTAGTCAAGAACTCTCCATCAATCCCATCTAGAAGAGAAATCACTACACATTCCATGCTTCGCATGCCCATAGGCAATATATACTTCCCTAAACCACGGTAAAACTCATCAAGAACTCTCTCTTAATTCCATTTGCTCAAGCTAAACTGCCAGGACTGAATCCTTCTATCTAAACCAAGCTGAGCAAGCCGTCAAAACTCAAGAGCATTGCTGCTAGATGCCTGTAAAAGCTCATTACCTTGAAAACACACAAAAATTAATCATATCTTTACCATTCCGATTCGGTCTATTATCAAGCTATTCTGCCCAAACTTCTCTTTTTATTCATCATCCACTAGATATTTCTCCCTCGCTGTAGCATCATAATGCCTCAATCCAAGCTTACCACACGAGATTCGAACATAAGACAACACTGTCTAAGACCCATGCCCACTGAATACTCTCTCAACCATTCCCAAAAATACCATATTCCAGAGTGCTTTACCCCGAAGAACTTCCTGCGAATCTAAAATTCATTACCATTACTTTCCAGATATTGATACATAGAATCCCATAATTAACATAAAATACCTCCAGATATTGATACATAGAATCCCATAATTAACATAAAATACCACAAGTCTTGGTCTTTTCTAACGAAAACACAGTCCCTGGCCACATACACAACCTTAAGACACCTAATTATTACATGCCAAATCTTGAACACAATAAAACCATTCTCAAGAGTCATTCACTCTTACACAACTGTGAATCATCTGACTTAACGAACAGAACTACTCGTGCCTTATTAGCACTCTAACACCACAGAACATGATCTCATACCAATACAAACAACCATCTTCCTTCTCTATACACTGAGCATTCTTTACCAGCAACAGCTCAAGACATCCTATTATTTTCACACATCTACGAAGCATCATTTAACCTTTAACAAAATTTTCCTTCACACGTGCCATCCTCGGCTCAATTTCTGCAACCAGAACTGATCCGCCAGCCTACCTCGAAACGGAACCAACATAGCTCCTACCCGTGCAATCAGCTAATCAATAGCAACCTCCCCAACTTGGTTCGAAGCCATATATCAGGACACACTCAATAGCCCATAATACTTTTACTCTAATGATGCCACAATACCATAGTGAGATTAAACTCAAACTATCTACTAGTTTATGAAAACACAGATCATCTGGTAACGTAATCCTCTGCAAGTCTCGTATTCATCCCCACTTCAGTTGAGTCCTCTCTCTTAAGCGACCTGAGTTTATCAAATTTCAACACGTACTCTTCAATTACATATGAGATCTTTTAACAATATGCATAATAATCGTACCACTTAAGAACACTCCGCAGGAGATATCCCACCTGCTTCGCCTCAATTTAGTATTTCAGCATGCCTTCCACCATCATATGCGTTACACAGTCATTTAGTCTTCCTGAGTCTGAACTCATTCTGCCATAAGTATTGCACTTAAAAATAATCTTCATGCGCCCACAACTCGGGCTACACATCGAATCACAATAGGAATCGAACATTTAACAGTTCCTCTATTATCTAGCAGACCTCTACGTCACTACCAAGTCATATAGATGCATCTCGCAGCACTAACATACCCATCACATGGATATCCAATCGCCATTCCGACTAATAAGGACAATACTAAACATATAAGTTCAAAACACTTGCTCACACGATCAGTACCTCAATGCTCAAGCCATAGGCAAGATCCGGCCTCAAGTCCTCCAGACTGCCCCAACATCAAACTCACGAAGATCACATCTCGCCCCTTGATCGAGGAAACATAAGCCATCAAGGCTCATGCAATACTGAGCGCCCACGTGCGCATACAGACGTGTGGAAGGAATTTCAAAAGTTATATCTCAAGCTGAATCAAGTACGCACGATAAAAATTCCAAGAAAGTGAAGTTTTTCCTAAAGGTTCTGCAGCCTCCCAAGAATAAATAGAGACATATCCGTACCGATCCGTGAGACTCTACTAAACCTGCTCATGACTCGTGAGACCTAGTAACCTAGGCTCTGATACCAAATTGTCACGACCCAATTACCAAACCCGATCGTGATGGCGCCTCTCGTGAAGACAAGGCCAGCCAACAGAACAACGACGCCCATTTCAATATTATTAAACATAAAGGAATAGATAAATGCAACTTAATGACAATAATAATCAATATCTACAACCCAACTCAACCCGAACAGGGTGTCACAAGTCACGAGCATCTAAAGGATATTGAACACCACTATTGGGCCAATAATAATATACAAAATAAAATCTAAAATCAAAAGATGAAGTCCGGTGCCGCGAACGCTGGCAGACACCTTGCTCAACTACAGTAGCATACCATCAGTAATACCTTCAGTCAGCTATTAACTCGCTTCCGGGTGAACAATACCTGCAACTGTACGCGAGGTGCAGGGAGTGAAGTGAGTACTCCAACTCAATGAGTAATAAGAGTAAATAATAACTGAGCGGCAAGAAATCACGTAAGAGCACTCCATCATGCTATATAGGACAGTACACCCTTGAGAAAACAGTAAAACCGTGAAAATCCTTTAGACAATATTTGGTTCAGCTTAAAAACCTCTTTTGAAAATATCTTCTTCCAATAATCAAGCATATTAATGCGATATCAGATAGTGCAAGTCAACACATAAGTCATCCCCTCGAGCACAGCACTCCACCAACAAATAACGCTAGGGTATCTGGTAAACAGTACAAGAAGTAGCGTGGATGCCAATGATATGAGAGTGCTAAATGTCATGACACGTAGTACAAACAGAAACCAATGCATGAATGCAATGCAGTGCACATGACCGCTGCGGCGCGTAGCCCAATCCGTTTGGGTACCCGCGCTCACTGTGGGGGTTCAAACTCCGGAGGGGCTCCTACAGCCCAATCACAATATCAATATCACACCATTGCGGCGCACAGCTCGATCCAACCTCAATCCAAAAAATGCACACATAACACTGCTGCGGTGCGTAGCCCGATCCATGCTCAGTCAAGAAATGCACATAAGCCACTAGGGCAATATTCAAATAACAGTTCTCAGTTCCGAATGTTAAAAATATGTAGTTTAAGTTTTAAAACCTTAGAAATATGACTAGACAGCTCAAAGCAGTGTTTAACTCAGGACTGAAATCATTTAACATGCCAAGTATAATGGAAACAGTGATAATAATCCCTAAGGATTCAATCAATTGGCACGAGGCCCAATCACGACAATTAATCCATTTTTATAAGGATATCAACTAAGCTTCAATCAATTAGGTAGTTATTTCATTAAGCGGGACGGAACAAGTCACAATCCCCAATGGTGCTCTACCCCACGCTCGTTATCCGGTGTGCAAGTCACCTCAATACAGCACTATGATGTGCAAACCCAGGGTTTCAAACCCTCAGGATATCATTTACAAGTATTACTTATCTCGAACCGGTGAAATCTCTAGCCCGCGACTCCTTTGCCCCTCAAATCGGCCTCCATGCGCGTAGTATCTAACCAAAAACCACAAGGAATACATTACAATAGACTAATGAAACATAATCCAATCGAAAGAACTCAAAAAATACCAAAAATTACGAAGTTGGCAAAACCTGAGCCCCGGGCCCACTTCTCAAAAAATTACGAAGTTCACATCACTAGATTCCTCGTCTCGGTACGAGTCCGTACATATAAAATTTACCAAAATCGGAGTTCAAATGCCCCCTCAAATCCCAAATTTTCATTTCAAAACCTAAGCCATAGTTCTTCAATTTTTCACCCAATTTTCCAAGAATTAAAGGTGGATTCTTCAATAAAAACAGCGTTTCTAGGTCACGAGACTTACCTCCAATCAATTCCCGTCAAAACCATCTTCAATTTCTACCAAAAAGCTCTTGAGGTGATTCAAAAATGGAGGAAATGATAAATGGGTCGCAGATGAAATGTCCTTAATAAACCCTTCTGTCTCCTGCTTTTTCTTCTATGCGAACGCGAGACCACTCTCGCGTTCGCGATGCATAAATTTTTCCTCTGACAAAATTGCCTTTCGTGAATGCGTCTGATCTCCCGCAAACGCGAAGGCCTGGCCTCTGAACCCACGCGAACGTAGCCTTCTGAACGCGAGCGCGTTGAACACCTAGGCTGGCCCTCTACTTTCTTCTACGCGAACGCGTGCCCGGCACCGCGAACGTGAAGCATCAATGCCTCAACCTACGCGAATACGATGAACATTTTCCTGACCTCTAAACTTAACTCTATGCTTTCATGACACATACTACGCGAATGCGAAGAAAGAATTCTTTGCAATTCCACAGCTGGAAAACCAGCAATCACACAAGTCCAAAAGGGATCCGTCGAACACCCGAAATCACCCCGAGGCCCCCGGGACCACAACCAAAAACACCAACATAACCCAAAACATCATACGAACTTGTTCCAATTATCAAGACACATCAACCAACACTAAAATAATCAATTCACATTGGATTCAAGCCTAAGTTTCTTTAAAACTCCCGAAACACACATTTGATCAAAAACCCGACCAAAACACCTCTAAATGACCTAAAATTTTACCCGCACATCCAAAATCACCTAATGGAGCTGCTGCAACTCTCGGAATTCCATTCTGACCCTCAGATCAAAATCTCACATATCAACCGAATATCGCCAAAATGCTAACTTTACCAATTCAAGCGTAATTCTACACCGAACCTCCAAAACTACTTCTGATTGCGCTCCTAAGCCTCAAATCATACCCCAAAGCTAACCGAATCGTCAGAAATTACATCCGA
The DNA here is from genome assembly GCA_026770625.1 of Nicotiana glauca. Taxonomy (NCBI): domain Eukaryota; kingdom Viridiplantae; phylum Streptophyta; class Magnoliopsida; order Solanales; family Solanaceae; genus Nicotiana; species Nicotiana glauca. The sequence goes on along the minus strand of MU764612.1, from coordinate 28,735 downwards.
GCCCTCTAAATCACAAGTCAACTTCCGGTTGATTTTTCCAAACTAACCTTTCCTTAGAGAGACTAATTGCCCCATTTCCTACCAAATCCAATCCGAGTCAACTCAAACTCATCCAACACCTACAATAATTCATGAAGAAGCAATAAACAGGAAAACTGAGCAATAACACATGAGACGACGGGTCGGGTCGTCACAGTTTTTAAATTCAAATTGTAGTTTGAAAACTTGGAAAATGCTTTAGAGGGAATTCTTCAAATCTGTGTCCACTTATAAAAGAAGGCATTATAGGTGCCTTTTATAGGCAAGGAAGGGCAGGAATGATCTGGAAATTATTCACCCATTTTTCCCCCTTTTTATTTTCAGAAATTGCTTATTAATCCTAAAGTTTTTTTACTTGTTTCTCAAGTTACTGCTTTTAGAATGCTAAACCTTACACCTAGACCCCTTCTAGAAGGATCTAGGGTGTTCTAGCTTGGTTTTCCTGCCTAGAAAATACCTATACTACCCTTATTTGAATTCTGGAATTACTAACTTTACAAACCAGGCCATTTTCAATCCCCAAAATACCCCTAAAGACCCCTTGAAATTACTAATACTAGTTAAACTCTATCAGCTATAACCAATCACCTAAACTAACTTAAACTAAATAAGACTAAATGCTGAACCGAAGAGATTTATGACTAACAATCACTAAATTAAACTAATTAAAAGCCATGCTGAATTACCAAATTAAGACTAATCAATATCAAACAAAGTCAATTAAATTATCCAAGCAGAATATTGAATTAATGCTTAAAACGGAATTAAACTAAACTAGAACAAATTCACGAACGAGACCAGTATTGAATCAAAACAGAATAAATACTAATATAATAATCAAACTAAAAACCAAAATTAAAACGAGCCAGACTCAAATGGTCAAACAGAATTGACAAAAATTAAGAACAGAAATTAAACTAGAATATAACAATCAAAACAAAAGAAAAAGAGTTAAACAAAGAAAAGGACACTGAACTCACCAGACTACCCTCGACTTGATGAATTTCTTTGGCATTTTTGGGTTACAATTGTCCTTAATAATGTATTTTCATGAGAAAACACATGATTAATGGTTATTATAACCTAAAATCGAAGAATCTCCAATTTTAGAATTTTAGGGGTTTTCGGTCAAATTTTGATTTAATATTCGAAGCCTTCTGGTGATTTTCGAAGGGAAATAGTTGCATATTTGGTCTGAGGGAGTTAAGGAGATTCAGGGGTGTAAGTTTGATCGAATTTGGATGAGTTTACGTTTTGGCCGGACTTTTTCGATCTAATATTCGAGGGTTTTGGTTATGATTCGAAAGGAATTGAGACTGGATATGGAACGGGGGGTGAAGGAGCATCGATGGTGTAAATTTGGGCACCATTGGAGGTTGGCCGCCGCCGTGGGCGATTTTCGACAGTGGCGTTAGGGCGGAATCGGCGAAAGAAGATGAGGTACGAGGAAGACGGTCTTTGTTTTAGGGTTAAAAAAATTTTCGGACACTTTTAACTAATGTGAGGAAATAACATGAGCCATTGGATTACGGAGATGGATGGCTGGGATTGACTGAGCACTCAGCTAATTCAAAACGACGTAGTATTTGACAAATACTACGTTGTTTTGTTGGTCTTGGTGGGCATGGTCATTCAAACCGGGTGGGATGAATTTGGGCCGAATCTTTTGGGTACTTTCGCCTGGGCTGGGAGGGAATCCGTTTGGACCAGCACTTTTGGCCCAAATTTGGGTAGACCAATTCTTTTCTTTAATTCCTATTCTTTTTATTTGGTTTTTCCTTTGCTTTTCTTTTTTATTATTTTACTCCCTTCTCTTTTTTTAAAATTTTTTGATTTTATTAAATGCAATATTAAAAGTAGGGATTCAAATTAACTACAAAATATACCAATTAATTCCTAAATAAACTACTTCCTAATTAAAAAAGCAAACTAGGGCAAAATTAAAAAAAAAAGAAATGGAAAGAATTATTTTTGTTGTTTTTCTTTATTTTTGTATTATTGATTTTACTAATAAAAATGCCAAAATATGAATTTTGAAGCCATTTTGTATTTTGAATTTTACCAATTAAAATACACACATAAAATACAAACAAAGCAAAAAAAATCATGCAATTAGTTCCTAAAAATTCAAGTAATAAAAGAAAAATTATAATTCTAATGAATTTATAGGAGTAATTTAAGCGTGGCAAAAATCACGTGCTTACAGTACCTTATCTCCCATTCTTCTTAAAACAGCTACGAGTTCAAAGGTGCTTACGTTGAAATTGTAACCACCGAACCTTGCTTTTAGACTTCCATCATCGTCTCGTGACCCACGTGTGTTCCGATCGTTCCCAAATCTTGAAGTTGAGCCTAATTCTCTATTCCTTGATCTATGATCGTACATCTGACTGTCTTGCTTTGATCATGAGTCTCTTCCCGTGGGTCCCATATATGGCTCGTACCCATTTTTACCACATCTTTTTTCATTTTCTACACGCCTTGAGCTTACTTTTTCTTCTTTTTTATGTCGTAAAATAATATCTTCTTCAATCCTCGTCTTTGTAATGTATCTGTTGTAGACGTCATTCCATGTTGTTGCTGGGAATTCTCGAAGGCTTTCCTTGAGTCGCCTCGTAGCTTCTGAACTCTTCTCATTCAAATTGCTGGTGAAGGCTATGGCTGCCCAATTGCTAGGTACTCGTGGCGATGTCATTCTTTCCCATTGAAATCTATCCACGAATTCTCTAAGCAACTCTGAATCTCCTTGATTGATTTTGAAGATATCTTCCATTCTCTTTTCAAATTTTTGAGCTCCCGAGTGTGCTTTGATAAATAAATCTGCAAGCTCAGCAAAAGAATTTATATAGTTTTCAGGTAAAAGAGAATACTAGGTTAGTGCTCCTTTAGTGAGCAATTCACTGAATTTTTTGACCAAGACTGATTCAATCTTCTGCTTTGTCAAATCGTTGCCCTTGACACCTGTTGTAAATGCAGTAACATGATCACGCGGGTCTGTTGTCCCATCATACTTTGGAATATCATGCATCTTAAACTTCTTTGGAATTGGGAGAGGGGCGGCACTTGGCTTCCAGGGCTGTTGAGAATACTTATCCATATCTACCCCCTTGATCAGGGGAGGTACCCCGGGTATTTGCAATATACGGTCACTTTGCTCCTTGAGCTGTTTCTGTACTATTAGTACTAGATTTTGTAAATTAGAATTAACTGGGTTACCTTGGTCTCCCTCCTGTGTTTCACTGGGGGTTCCACCGCTACGTGAATTAACTAGTCCAGAACTAGGATTCTCCAAAGTATTGTTATTTGGAGTAGGTGTGGGTGGAGCAGTAGGTAATTGACTAACAAAAGTTTGTAAAGCCTTGTTGACCTGAGTGGCAATAAGTTTTTGTAAAGCTTCATCCACACCTTCAACATTCTCAAATTGAACTTGTCCATCTGTGTGAGATCCTTCAGGAGTTCCTTCACGAGATCATCGTGGTGAACCTTGTGGAGAAGGAACTAATGCATTATTTTCTCGCAGATCTCCCTGAAGTTGTTGGTTTGTTTGATTTTCTTGGTTTCCTTGGGTGTTGTTATTGTTGTTCGACATAGTTGGTGCAAAAAAGAAAACCAAGTTAAGATATAACTGATTATCAGATTCCCAGTAACGGAACCAATTTGTTTAACCAAAAAATGAGATTTCAGTCAAAGCTAGAATTTAGAAGAACTCGGATTACTGATAATCAAGAAAAGAAATAAAAGAAAGTAATTCTGAGTAGCAATATGATAATCAAGAAAAACGAATGATAGCAATGTATATTTTGTGACGACCCAAAGGTTCATCACTTGTTTTCTTATTCATTCCGAGATTCTGAGGCCTTGAAAACCTCATTTATAATTGCCTCAATTTGCGTGCACAGTCCATACACGTAGCTGGAAGCTCAAATATGAAATGCTGTGAAAATTTGTTAAGTTTTGATATTAAAATGAGTAAATTTGACTTCGGTCTACATTTTTAGTAAACGGACTCGGACCCGTGATTTGACGATCTCGGAAGGTCCGTAGAAAAATATGGGACTTGGGCATATGCCCGGAATTGAATTCCGAGGTCCCAGGCCCGAAAATGAATTTTTCTGTGAAATTGTTTTCTCAAAATGTTTAAGGAAAATGAAAATGAAATTTGCTTCAAAAGTGATGGTATCGGGCTCGTATTTTGGTTTCGACGCCTAGTACAGGTCTTATATGCTGTTTAAGTACTTCCTGTAAAGTTTGGTTGAAAACGGATGTCGTTTGATGTGTTTCGGGCTTAAAATGGAAAATTTGAAGTCTTATGAAATTTGGAAGAAATCATGGATTTCAAGGCTTAATTTATTATTTTTTATGTTATTTTGGCAATTTGATCACACGGTTAAGTTCGTAGGATGTTGTTGAGTTAGTGTATGTGTTTGGTTAGGAGCCCCGAGAGCTTGAGAGTGTTTCGGAGGTGTCTCGGAGTGATTTCGGACTTGGTAAAATTGCAGAAAATATTGCAGAAACAGTACCGTGTACAGTACCCCGTGAATAGTACCGTGTACAGTACCCCTGTGAACAGTACCGTGTACAGTACCCTGTGAACAGTACCATTCAGAGAAAACAACGAGGTAAGTGTTCTTAACTTAATTTTGGTTAGATTACCCGAATCTATTACTAGTTTTGGCATTTAATTGGTGATTTAAGTTGGGAAAATCTTGAAAACTGTCACGACCCGGATTTCCCACCATCGGGATCGTGATGGCGCCTACTCGTGGTAGCTAGGCAAGCCAACTTACTTACCGTTTCCATTCGTAAAACCATTCTATTTTTAGTTTAATAGCATAAAATAATACTAACAATAGATGCGGAAGTCTAATTTTATAAATCTGAAATAAATATGAACTGCTCAACAATATCATCTACCCAAGATTTGGTGTCACAAGCTCACGAACCACTATGAATAAACTACATATAATGGTCTGAAAGAAATTTAACAACCGTCTGTCTCGAAACAATGAGACTACAGTACAAATGAAAAGCATAAGAAGAGACGCCGGGCCTGTGGATGCCTGCAAGCTACCTCAGTCTCGTAGTAATGAAATCCTGCTATCGAATTGCTGATGTTGCTGCTCAAAACCTGGACCTGTGCAAAAACGCACAGAAGTGTAGTATCAGCACAACCGACCCCATGTGCTGGTAAGTGCCTAGCCTAACCCCGGCGAAGTAGTGACGAGGCTAGACTGGACACCACATAAACCTGTGCAGTTATAAGATATACAGCGAAATATCGAATACCAAGAAAATCAACATAAAGGGAGGGGGGATATGCTATGGGGAAAATACAAATAAACATTAAATCTAGAGTAACTACCAAAAACAGCTTAACTCCACAGTGAAACAAGAATAAATATTCAAACATAACCACAAATGTCAACAACCGTTGCGGCGTGCAACCCGTTCCATTATTCACCATCGTTGCGGCGTGCAACCCGATCCACATATTACCATCGTTGTGGCGTGCAACCCGATCCACAAATTACCCTCATTGCGGCATACAACCCGATCCACAATTACCACCGTTACGGCATGCAACCCGTTCCATAATTTACCATCGTTGCGGCGTGCAACCTGATCCACATATTACCATCGTTGCGGCGTGTAACCCGTTCCACAATTACCACCGTTGCGGCGTACAACCCGTTCCATAACTTACCATTGTTGCGGCGTGCAACCCGATCCACATTGTTTATCATTTACCCTCATTTAACCAGTCTAAATCCCTAAGCGACAGTCAAAAACAAGGGATACACAGCAGACAATTACGTAGCAAACATCCCGACAAGGGAGTAAAATTAGTAGTGTATAGACATTCTCCAATAACATGGATTTCATATCATAAAGACTCACGGTCATGCTAGACACCAATGTATAGATA
>MU764612.1:0-10059 GCA_026770625.1 Nicotiana glauca | reverse complement strand
CCAAAATAACATCATTTATATAGAATCAAGCCTCAAAACTCATAAATTTCATTTCAAAGTTCATAACTTCCAACTTTAGCTATTTAGGCCCGAAACACGTCAAACGACGTCCGTTTTCAAGCAAACTTTACAGGAAGCGCTTAAACAATATATAAGACTTGTACTGGGCGTCGGAACCAAAATACGAGCCCGATACCATAGTCTCTTAATAAATTTTCATTATCATTTTCCTTAATAATTTTAGAAAAATAATTTAACAGAAAAATTCTTTTACTCGGGTTCTAGACCTCGGATTTCGACTCCGGGCACATGCCCGAGTCCCATATTTTTCTACGGACCTTTTGGGGCCGTCCAATCTCGAGTCCGGGTCCGTTTACCAAAATGTTGACCAAAGTCATCTATAATCGTATTAATATCAAAATTCTTCAAATTTTTCACAGAATTCACATATTCCAACACAGAAATTTTCCGGCTACGCGCCCGGACTGTGCACGCAAATCGAGGTAATAGAAAATGAGGTTTTTAAGGCCTCGGAAGCACGAAACAGATGAGGAAAACCGGTGATGACCCTTTGGGTCGTCACAAAAACTCTCTTGGTTTAATTTGAGGATTTGAGGGTCGAAATATTATAGAAATTTAGTAATTTTGGTATAGTTAGACTCGTGGTGGGATGAGGTTTCATATTCCATAATTTTTGTTGGGTTCCGAGACGTGGGCCCCACGGGCGAATTTTAGTACAATTTTGGATTTTAAATGAAAAATGTAGAATTTCATATGGAATTAATTCCTATAATTTTTATTGACTTAATCGAATTGTTTATAACTAGATTTGAAGCTTCGGATGAATTCGCGAGGTGAAGGCTTGTAGAAATTTTGAATTGGTAGCAAAGCGAGGTAAGTGTTTGGTCTACCCTAGCTTGAAGGAATAGGAGTTAAGTCGTATTTGATTAATTGCTACTTGTCGAGTGCGACATATGGGCATGGTGACAAGTATCCATACGTCGGTGTCGAGCATGATCGTGGGTCTTAAATTGATAAATTTCGTATTCTTATTTAAGTCTATGAAAGACTTATTTGTTGAACCTTGACACCGAGTATTGGTTTCCCTTGCCGGAAATAAATTGTGATTAATTGTTATTGGTTTCCTTTGCTGGTAATATATTATTTGATTATTTATTATTGGTTTCCTTTGCCGGTAATATATTGTACATTATGCTAAAAATGAAATGGGAGCGGGTGGTACGCCTACCACAAATTATATTAATTACTTGTTATTGGTTTCCATGCCGGTAACATATTGTGCAAAGTATTAAAAATGAAATGGGAGCGGATGGTACGCCTACCACAAGATATGAATTGAAAATGGGAGCGGGTGGTATGCCTACCATAAGATATGAATTGAAAATGGGAGCGGGTGGTACGCCTACCACAAGATATGAAATGAAATGGGATCGGGTTGCATGCATGCAATAAGATGAGTTGAACTTGAAAGTGATTTTAATTCCATTGCTCGTTTATTTCTGATATTATATTTTGTTGCCACCCAAGAGTATGTTTTCCCCTTCCCAAATATTACATGTTATTTCCTGTCATTTATTGTTATATATATATATTTAAACTGCACATGTTTATGTGAGTGTCTAGTTGTAGCCTCGTCACTACTTCACCGAGGTAGGCTAGGCACTTACCAGCACATGGGGTCGGTTGTGCTAACACCACACTCTGTGCAATTTTTGCACAGATCCAAGTTTCGGACAGCAGCACCAGTAGTGCGGGTGTTAGCTTTCAGACCAATGAGACATCGAGGTAGCCTTGTCGGCGTTCGCAGGACCGACGTCTCCTCTATCTTTACTATTAGTCTGTTATCTCATGTATTTGAGACAAACAATTTTATATTTCTTTCAAACAGTTGTGTTTAGTATACTTAGTAGTTCGTGAGTAATGTAACACCAGTTCTTGGGTAGATGTTTATGTTGAGTTCCGCATTTCATTTAGTTTCATTTATCTAAGTTTTCCGCTCGTTTAATGTATTCCGGTGCATATATTATTATTGTTGTTAAATTGTTAAAAGAAGAATAATTGATAACGAAAGAGGTAGATAAGAGTTGGCTTGCCTAGCTCCTATTAGTAGGCGCCATCACGACTCCCCAGGGTGGGAAATCCGGGTCGTGACAAGTTAGTATCAGAGCTCTAGGTTGCATAGGTCTCATAACTCACGAACAAACTTTAAAGTCTGAGGGATCTGTACGGAGACATCTATACTTATCTCCCAGAGGCTACAGAGTTAGGAAATGTTCATATTTGTTCTTTCTGTTTCACATTTCTACTCTTGTCTTCCCACGAATGGCAAAGTCATGTACCACTTCTTCAGTCGAACAACGGCACAGGCCGGTGATAGATCAACTATGCCTTCAAAAGTTTTACGGAGGTCGGATACATTTCACCAAACTCTTCGCTACCACCTTTAGCGGTGCATCTTTTGAGGACCCATGAGATTTTCTTGACCGTTGCGGTGAGGTATTGTAGAACGTGAGAATAGTCGAAAGTGAGAGGGCTGATTTTGCTGTTCTTTGGATGGCAAATAGAGGCAGGGGAAAGATAATATATTTACCAGACCAGTTGTGGTCCAACAGAAGATGCAAATGTATCAAGAGATCACCTAATGAATTGTGTGGTGGTTCAATGGACCTTGACGTCTAGTTGATTTATTTGAGTTGTGAAGGACAAATATTGTGGATTATCGAATGTTGTGACTTTGACTTAGCATCAAATGAGGAAATCCACTGTCAGTGAATGGATCGTATGTTCATGTCTTATGTCAGTTTTGGCTTGGAATGTATATATATGGTACGAAAAGGTTCCCCAATAATTTATACATATTTAAGGCTTGGTACTTTGCAGGGGGTAAGGTTGGAACTTGTAGTAAGTCCGCCTCCTTAATAATCCAACACTTTAGTATCAAGAGAGTTAGGGAAACAACTTTAAATTTACAAAAAGTCTACTCAGTGTGGCACTCACGGTTGTGGATTTGGGGTGCTTTAGAGGAAATACAGTGATAGAAGACCTTCTCGACTACGTGGTTTGTGCCAAGATTTATCTGTGTGGAGTTTTACCTTTGTGATTGTTGTACGTAGATAGGGGTAAGAATCGCCCCCAAAGAATAATGAAGAGTATATGAATAAATATAGTAGCTCAGCAGTGTTAAGCCAGCATAGCAAAAGAGGAAATTAGTCGCTGGTGTTTGTGGCAAGCCTACGAAAAGGGCAGACTGGCCAATGCAACACCACATACTCAGCTCTATTTTAAGAAATGTTTTGAAGGAGTTTACCTCCCGGATTCTCTGCAATATATGGTATATATGATCTGAACGGTTGTGCCAGGTCACTATGACAGTGTCCGAATGTGTCATCAGGTTCAATAAGTTAGCTGAGCCTCAAAGGAATTGTTTTGAATGTGGTAGTTGGAGAAATATAATTTATGAAAGCATCCAGGCTACGTGACCCATTGCAATCAATACTCCCTTACATGACCAGCCAGAGGTAGGGGTCAGGATGTTAGAGGTGGAGGTAAGACTCCTAGAGGTGGAGACCCAGCCGTTTATATAATTTCTATGGTATGGCTGAGGTCAATACACCAGATGGTGTCATCACATGTACAATTCTGATTGTTAGAAAAAGGATATTTTTCCTTAATTTGATTTGGTTTTGAAAAATTGAGGCAAGTCCTCTTAATATCCTCCACTCATGAGTGAGCTTCGTAATCCTGAAATCTACTTATCTGAATACTCATGTTGGGCTATTATATGGAGATAACAGATAACTATCTCTCTCATTATGTGTTGGTCACTAAGAATATCTATGAGGCTAAAAGTGACTTTCTATTACTTACTACAGTGGGTTTTGATGTAATTTCAGGATAATTAATTTCAATTGTCAATTATACGCCCGATCGGTATGAGGGTTCACTATATGTTGTCATTTTCTTTGACGGAATTATTGAAAAGAAGAAAGAAAGGAAATGAAAATTTTCAGTTGGTACAATGTGCAAATACTTGTGATTCAGAGTTGAGGGTGATATCCTTAAATAATTATATAATATGAAATATTTTAAATCGAGCTACAAGTTGCGGTGGATGTTATATAAGGACAAGGCCCTAGTGGTGAAAAGTTTATGTGTTTAAAATTCCCCTTTTACGAAAATAAAAGTCTTGTACTATATTTTAAATGGGAGTCATGCCTGTTAGGCTTATTTGACAATTCTTGTATATGTTCTGTTCATATTTAGCCATTTTTGTATTGTAAACGTTGAGTTTAAACATATGAGACGGACGCCCAGGTGGTGATAAAGGTGACTCATTAATTTGGGTGAGTAATTATGAGGTCTCCATGTCTCATTGTGAGTAAAGTAGAGTTTTGAAATAAGATGATATATTGATATACTCCCGCAGTCAGGAGGAGCATGAGCAACATCTCAAGATGGCTCTTCGGACTCTCAAAGAAAGTCAACTATATGTAAATTTTCAAAGTGTGAACTATGGTTGAGTTCATTTGCATTCCTAGGTCATGTTGTAACGACAGAGAGTATTTAGGTTGATCCAAGGAAGATTGAGGCAGTCAAGAACTGCCCTAGACTAACATCAGCTATAGAGATCTGGAGTTTCTTGGGATTAACATGTTATTATCGACGGTTCGTGGAGGGATTTTCATCTATTGCAGCCCCGATGACCAGATTGACCCGGAAAGGTGCCCAGTTCAAATGATCAGATGGATGTGAGGCGAGCTTTCAGAGGCTCAAGACAACTCTGACTACCGCACCAGTATTAGTTTTGCCCACATGTTCGGGACCTTATACAGTCTATTGTGATGCTTCCCATATTGGGCTTGGTGTAGTGTTGATGCAGGATGGAAAGGTCATTGCCTATGCTTTGAGGCAGTTGAAAATTCATAAGAAGAACTATCCCGTGCATGATCTGGAGTTGGCAGCTATTGTTCACGCATTGAAGATTTGGAGGGATTATCTACATGGCATGGCATGTGAAGTATTCACTGATCACAAGAGTCTTTATTACCTGTTTAAGCAGAAAGAGTTGAATTTGAGGCAAAGGAGGTGGTTGGAATTGTTGAAAGATTATGATATCACCATTTTATATCACCCGGGGAAAGCAAATATGGTGGCCGATGCTTTGAGCGGGAAGTCAGCCAGTATGGGAAGTCTTGTTTATATTTCGGTCAGTCAGAGGCTGCTTGTATTGGATGTTCAGGCCTTAGCCAACCGATTTGTGAGATTGGATATTTCTGAACCTAGTCGAGTATTAGCTTGCACGGTCGCTCGTTCTTCATTATTGGAGCGTATCCGTGATCGGCAATTTGATGAACCCCATTTATGTGTCCTTAAAGACATGATCCAGCGAGGAGGTGCCAAGCATGTCACCTTAGATGCTGATGGAGTTTTGAGATTACAAGGGCGAATTTGTGTGCCAAATGTTGATGGGCTTCGAGAATTAATTCTAGAGGAGGCCCACAGTTCCCGGTATTCTATTCATCCAGGCACATCGAATATGTATCAGGATTTGCGACAACATTATTGGTGTCGTAGAATGAAAAAGGACATTGTGTCATATGTAGCATGTTGTTTGAACTGTCAATAGGTTAAGTATGAGCATCATAGGCCTGGTGGTTTATTTCAGAGAATTGAGCTTCCCGAGTGGAAGTGGGAGCAGATCACCATGGACTTCGTTACTGGGATTCCGTTGACTCGGAAGAAGTTTGATGCAGTTTGGGTCATTTTTGATAGGTTGACCAAATCGGCGCATTTCATTCCTGTGGCAGTCACCTATTCATCTGATAAGTTAGCTGAAATTTATATCCGGGAAATTGTTCGCTTTCACGGTATGCCGGTCTCTATCATTTCAGATCGAGGTACGCAGTTTACCTCACATTTATGGAAAGCAGTTCAGCAAGAGTTAGGCACCCAGGTGCAGTTGAGCACAACATTTCACCCTCAGACGGATGGACAGTCCGAGCGAACTATTCAGATATTGGAGGATATGCTCCGAGCCTGTGTTATTGACTTTGGAGGTTCGTGGGATCAGTTCCAGCCTTTAGCAGAGTTTGCCTATAATAACAGTTATCAATCGAGTATCCAAATGGCTCCTTATGAAGCTTTGTATAGTAGACGGTGTCGGTCTCCGGTCGGATGTTTGAGCCGGGAGAGGCTCGACTGTTGGGTGCAGATTTGGTTCAGGAGGCTTTGGACAAGGTCAAGATCATTCAGGATAGGCTTCGTACAGGTCAATCCAAGCAAAAGAGCTTCGCGGATCGTAAGGTTCGAGATATAACTTTCATGGTTGGTGAGCGGTTATTGCTCTAAGTGTCGCCTATGAAGGGCGTGATGAGATTTGGGAAGAAGGGCAAACTTAGCCCTAGGTTTATGGGCACATTTGAGATTCTTGAGCGAGTTGGAGATGTGGCTTATAAACTTGCATTGCCGCCTAGCTTATCAGCCATATATCCAGTTTTCATGTATCCATGCTCCAAAAATATCACGGCGATCTCCCACATTTTAGATTTCAGTACTGTCCAGTTGGACAAAGACTTGTCTTACGAGGAGGAGCCTGTGGCTATTTAAGATCGGCAGGTTCGTCAGTTGAGATCCAAGAGTTTTCCCTGTGTTTGTGTTCAATGGAGAGGTCAGCCTCCTAAGGCTTTGACCTGGGAGTCCGAGTCCGATATGTGGAGCCGTTATCCCTATCTATTCCCTGACTCAGGTACTTCCTTCTTATGTCCGTTCGAGGACGAATGATTGTTCTAGAGGTGGAGAATGTGACGACCAAAAGGGTCATCACTTGTTTTCTTATTCATTTCGAGCATCCAAGGCCTTGAAAACTTCATTTATAATTGCCTCAATTAGCGCGCACAGTCCGTACGCATAGCTGGAATCTCAAATATGAAATTAATTGAAAATTTGTTAAGTTTTGATATTAAAATGAGTAAATTTGACTTCGGTCGATATTTTTGGTAAATGGACCCGGACCCGTAATTTGACGGTCTCGGAAGCTCCATAAAAAAATATGGGACTTGGGCGTATGCCCGGAATCGAATTCCGAGGTCCCAGGTCCGAGAAATGAATTTTTCTGTGAAATTGTTTGTGAAAATATTTAAGGAAAATAAAAATAAAATTTGATTCAAAAGTGATGTTATCGGGCTCGTATTTTGGTTTCGACGTCCGGGACATGTCTTATATACTGTTTAAGCGCTTCCTGTAAAATTTGGTTGAAAACGGATATCGTTTGACATGTTTCGGGCTTAAAATGGAAAATTTGAAGTCTTATGAAATTTGGAAGAAATCATGGATTTTAAGGCTTAATTCATTATTTTTGATGTTATTTTGGCAATTTGATTGCACGGTTAAGTTCGTAAGATGTTTTTGAGTTAGTATATATGTTTGGTTAGGAGCCCCGAGGGCTCGGGAGTGTTTCGGAGGTGTCTCGGAGTGATTTCGGACTTGGTAAAATTGCAGAAAATATTGCAGAAACAGTACCGTGTACAGTACCCCGTGAATAGTACCGTGTACAGTACCATGTGAACAGTACCGTGAACAGTACCCATGAACAGTAAAAAAATGCGTGAATAGTAACCCTGAATTCTGGATAGAATGTTTATATCTAAGAATGTGAACAGTAAACCCAAATCCATTTTTTGTCAAATTGGAGCTTGGGAATAAGCGATTTTTGGGAGATTTTCAGAGAAAATAATGGGTAAGTGTTCTTAACTTAATTTTGGTTAGATTACCAGAATCTATTACTAGTTTTGGCATTTAATTGGTGATTTTAGTTGGGAAAATCTTGAAAGCCCTCTTGGTTTAATTTGAGGATTTGATGGTCGAAATGTTATCGAAATTTAGTAATTTTGGTATGGTTAAACTCGTGGTGGGATGAGGTTTCATATTCCGTAATTTTTGTCGGGTTTCAAGATGTGGGCCCCACAGGCGAAATTTAGTGCAATTTCGGATTTTAAATGAAAAATGTAGAATTTCATATGGAATTAATTCCTATAATTTTTATTGACTTAATCGAATTGTTTATAACTAGATTTGAAGCTTCGGATGAATTCGCAAGGCGAAGGCTTGTAGAAATTTTGAATTGGTAGCAAAGCGAGGTAAGTGTTTGGTTTACCCTAGCTTGAGGGAATAGGAGTTAAGTCGTATTTGATTAATTGCTACTTGTCGAGTGCGACGTATGGGCATGGTGACGAGTATCCATACGTCGGTGTCGAGCATGACCGTGGGTCTTAAATTGATAAATTTCGTATTCTTATTTAAGTCTATGAAAGACTTATTTGTTGAACCTTGACACCGAGTATTGGTTTCCCTTGCCGGAAATAAATTGTGATTAATTGTTATTGGTTTCCTTTGCCGGTAATATATTGTTTGATTATTTATTATTGGTTTTCTTTCTCGGTAATATATTGTACACTATGCTAAAAATAAAATGGGAGCGGGTGGACGCCTACCACAAGATATAAATTGAAATGGGAGCGGGTGGTACGCCTACCACAAATTATATTGATTACTTGTTATTGGTTTCCATGCCGGTAACATATTGTGCAAAGTATTAAAAATGAAATTGGAGCGGGTGGTATGCCTACCACAAGATATGAATTGAAAATGGGAGCGGGTAGTACGTCTACCATAAGATATGAATTGAAAATGAGAGCGGGTGGTACACCTATCACAAGTTATGAAATGAAATGGGATCGGGTTGTACGTCTGCAACAAGATGAGTTGAACTTGAAAGTGATTTTAATTCCATTACTCTTTTATTTCTGATATTATATTTTGTTGCCACCCCAGAGTATGTCTTCCCCTTCCCAAATATTACATGTTATTTCCTATCATTTCTTGTTGTATATATATTTAAACTGCACAGGTTTATGTGAGTGTCTGGTCCTAGCATCGTTACTGCTTCGCCGGGGTAGGCTAGGCACTTACCAGCACATGGGGTCGGTTGTGCTGATACTACACTATGCAATTTTTGCACAGATCCAGGTTTCGGACAGCAACAACAGTAGTGCGGGTGTTAGCTTTCAGACCAACGAGACATCGAGGTAGCTTTGCAGGTGTTCGCAGGTCCGGCGTCTCCTCTATCTTTACTATCAGTCAGTTATCTCATGTATTCGAGATAAACAGTTTTATATTTCTTTCAAACGGTTGTGTTTAGTATTCTTAGTAGTTCGTGAGTAATGTGACACCAGTTCTTGGGTAGAGGTTTATGTTGAGTTCTACATTTCATTTAGTTTCATTTAACTAAGTCTTCCGCTCGTTTAATGTATTCCGCTGCATATATTATTATTATTGTTAAATTGTTAAAAGAAGAATATATGATAACGAAAGAGGTAGATAAGAGTTGGCTTGCCTAGCTCCTATTAGTAGGCGGCATCACGACTCCCAAGGGTGGGAAATCCGGGTCGTGACATATTTCAATAATATTCTTTGTCCCACAACTGATTACATATCTCCTTTTTATAGGTTCCTTTGAGAACGTACGTTATGGCTAAATCATAATGAGATATTATAAGTAATTAAAGACATTGAATGCTACATTACACAATCATTACATTGAATGTATCCTTAACGGACTCAGCATTTAATACTCATTAAATGTCATATCTGCACTCTTTTCTATAGTCAGATTCATTCTTTCTGATGCTCGGACATAAATAGACTTAAATAGGTACAGGCGCCGAGCTTCTTGTCCCATGCATCTTTCTTTTTCCTTGCTCGTGTTTGTTTTGTTATTCCTGAACCACGACTAATTGTAATTTATTGATCAACCCATGTGTCATGACACATCACCATATATATAAATTTTTCCTAATATAAATAGTCTAATGAGGACTTCAGCAAGGAGTTCGCCCGTTAGATTATTGATAATAAATAGTGACTTTTTCTTGCAACTTGCGGCTTCTTGATTTTGAATCTGCCATTGACGCAGCTCGTGAGGTAATATAGGCCCATCTCCGTTAATTATATTTATATATATATATATATATATATATATTA
>MU764611.1:27667-47112 GCA_026770625.1 Nicotiana glauca | reverse complement strand
ACTGATTAGAGTATAGGTTTAGGGCAACCTGGTTCTAAACTAGGGATGGCAATAGAGTGCCAACCTAGTCTAAAATAATACTCACACACAAAGGGGTTAGGGGAAAGGGATTGATAAAGGAGCATTTGTATCAACAAACAGGAAAGTACTAATACAAACATAACAGAATCAAAAGACATAGGAACATAGGGTAGGGATATAACATGCTGACGTTTAACTCCATAATGTAAGAAAGTCAAACATAAACAGACATATAAAAAGGGTAAATAAACACGTAGTTTGGAGATGGTATTTAAATAATGGACATACTAGTTGCAAACTCAAATAGTAAAGCAAGTAGGGCAGATAGAATCCTATAGCTTAGCCTTGGCTTTCAGCTGGCTAAACCCAAACAGTAGAACAAGTAGCAGAGCAGAGAAGAGAAGAAAGAGTTTGATGAGTGTGAACTTGTGATTGTTCGTGTCTGTGTGAAGTAAAAGGGGTGGGGTTTTTATAGTTTTGGAAACATGTGGTAAGTAAGGCAAAAAAATATAATTCAATACCAATTAGAATCAATCAGGGGGAAAGGACTTCCTTTAATTAAGGAGTCGAACTAGAGTAATAAAAGAGGAGAGTTTATTTAAGGAAAGAAGATCAGGAACACATTGGGTAATACATGGTAAATACATGGGGAACTTAAAATACTCGGTTTAGGTAAATAAGGTTAGAGCAAAATCAATTGATCNAAACTTAAACATGCGAGGCTAAATTAAACTGAGTAGTCATGTAATCAAAGAGCAGAAGATCATAGCCATAAATGGAATTAAAAGTTCTCGCAGATCTTAGCAAGAAATCAGAAGCACGAAAGGAGTTTGGACAGTTAGGGTTTTGAAATTAGATAGGCAGCAGACAATTACACACAAAACTCGGAAAACCCCCCAGAATCTAGGGTTTTCATCACATTTCGAAAGTAAAGAAGAAAGCATAGACGAAGACGAACTCAGAAAGAACATAAACATTCGTGAAAAGCATAATGAAAGCAAAGAACACAGTAAAGAAGCTACTCGAAAACCCTAGAAACAACACGGTAAGAGAAAATACATAGAAATCCTAGTAGAAATACTTAGGAACTACAATAAAAGTAAAGGAAATCACAGTACAGCAAATAAACAGAAAATCGGGAAAACCCTAAGTTTTAAGAAGATGAACAGTTCGAAAACAAAATCGACAAAAATGTGGAAAACACTTTGAAATCTTATAAAATAACATAGGTCTGAAGCAGATCTTAAAGACAAACACGATGAGTCTATCGCGAACACGAAGAAGGTTTTTGCCCAGTTATTTTAAAAAACCCAAAACAGAATACTTACGGGATTTCACAAATATTTCACAAACCTCTTCTTATCCAAAGCTCCTAGGAGATTTTTGAAGCACTTCTTCACCAAAACTTTTTGGGTAAGTAATATTTAACTTGTTTTCTTCATTTTCCATTAACACGCACTAGATTTCTAGGCCTAAAACATGTTATTAAGGGTAGAGAATTATGGATTTGTATAGAACTAAGGCTTTTTTGATTAATAGTGATTTAGACCTCATTTTGGGGTCGAAATCTGAAAATAATTATATATTTGGGCTCGTGGGTGAATGAGGGATTTGATTTTGGTCCGAACCTCGTGTTTTGACCAAGCGAGCCCGAGGTCGATTTTTGGATTTTTGGGAAGAGTGATAGGAAAGCTATAATTAGGCATTGGATTCGAATTGTTTAGAATTATTTGATGTTATAAAGTTATTTATGTATAGATACAATTGATTTTGGAGCCGAATTTGAAAGGAAAGGCGGTTTTTGAGGATTGAGTTGGCTGTGGAAGTTCGAGGTAAGTGTTTGGTCTAACCTTAGATTGAGGGATTAGGAGTTGAGTCCAATTTGCTATTTGGTATTAGTCGTGTACGACGTATAAGCATGGTGATGAGTATCTATACGTTGGTGCCTAGCATGACAGTGAGTCTTTATATTGTGAATATCTTGATTACATTGTATCCTTCATGCTTTGGTGATTATTTCTAGTTGTTGTGAAATGTTTGTGGAAGGAATTGAGACCTTTAAACATCTTGGAGCATTGGCTCGAGTTATATTATGAATTGTGAAAACATATGAGATAATTGAATCCTTTGGGGCATTGGCTCAAGTGGTAAAACGTGTTATGAAGTATAAATGAAACATAGAGAAAGAGTTATTAAAATGTTCACTTCCCGGGATTTTATTATTTAATTGATGTTTCCTTGCCGAGATTTAATTATTTAATTGATGTTCCCTTGCCTGGATTTTGTTATTTAATTGTTGTTCCCTTGCCGGGATTTAACTGTTTAATTGTTGTTCCCTTGCCGGTATTTTTATATGTTCTTGTTTATTTCCCTTGCCCTTGTTTGTGATTGTTGTTTGGGTGAGGAAGAGTATTAAAGCACGAAGGGTGATGTCGTGCATTGTTGATATTGTGAGGAAAGAGTGTAAAGCACGAATGGTGATGTCGTGCCGCATGATGTACCATTCTGTTCCGATTCTATTGGTTATATGTGAGGAAAGAGAGTAAAAACACGAAGGGTGATGCCGTGCACATTTTATCATATAATTGCTTTGGTGAGGAAAGAGAGTAAAAGCACGAAGGGTGATGCCGTACACGTTTTTATTATATCATTGTTTGGTGAGGACGAGAGTAAAAGCACGAAGGGTGATGCCGTGCACTGATTAATTTTTGATTCTTTATTGTTGTCTAAGTTATGTTGTTTCTTTCATTACTTGATGACTTTTATTCGAAGTTGTTATCTTTCCC
Source organism: Nicotiana glauca (assembly GCA_026770625.1). Lineage (NCBI taxonomy): Eukaryota > Viridiplantae > Streptophyta > Magnoliopsida > Solanales > Solanaceae > Nicotiana > Nicotiana glauca. The sequence continues at coordinate 44,305 of MU764611.1, read as the reverse complement.
ACAGCATGCTCCCCCTCCCATATTGATTGGTTGTGCTGATACTACACTCTGCACATATTTATATACTGCACATGTTTATGTGGTAGTCTGGTCTAGTCTCGTCACTACTTCGCTGAGGTTAGGATAGGCACTTACCAGCACATGGGATCGGTTGTGCTGATACTACACTCTGCACTGTGTGCAGATCCTGGAGCAGCATTTGGTCATCAGCAGTAGATCGGGAGCTATCCTTCAATCCGAGACTCCGAGGTAGCCTTGCTGGCGTCCGCAGGCCCGGCGTCTCTTCTATCAGTTTTTATGTTTTGTTGTCATTTGTACTCGAGAAGACTATGTCCTTTTCTTTCAAACACTTATTTGTAGTAATCTTAGACAGTCTGTGGATGATGTGACACCAGGTTCTGGTTAGAGGCATGTGTTGGTCTTCAGGATATTGTGGTTATATATTATCTAAGACTTCCGCTAAATTTCATATTTCGTTATTATTTCATTGTTTATTTCCCAGTTAATTTAAAAAGGAATTAAAAACAACAGAGTTAATAATTTCTAAGATCGTGGCCTTCCTAGCTTCTACGAATAGGCGCCATCACGACTCCCGAGGGTGGAAAATCCGGGTCGTGACACTAAATTATGGAGCTCGAAAGTAAGTTCTTTTTACAGATTTTGCCCGAAAAGGAAAATACTGAGTTGAAATAAAATAGTCATTGCATCTAAAGAAGAAATTAAAAAAAATACACAATTACAAGTTTATTATTTTAGCTATACCTTCTTTATGAGGTAAAAATACACAATTAAAATAAATGATGTCTCGAAGTTTATTTGGCTAAATTAATGGTGTACCGGCCAATAATTTCAAAAATTGTTTCCCTAAAAAGAAGATATAAGAAATTAAAAATAGTAAAAGTTAGGGTAAAATACTGTCACAGTCTAGTTCTTCCTACATAAGACGTCATGACGGCACCTAGTCTCTACGACTAGATAAACCTAACAAATTGCGGAATAACAAAAATGAAAACATAATTTAACAACTAGACTGCAACAGATACTATAAAACGACAAAATTTTGCTCGGTATGTATAAATAACCCAGCACTAAAGTATACACAATATGTCCAAACCCCGGTAATCATAAGTCACAAGTTATAGAAGAAAAATTAAGTATCTCTATACACTAGGGTCTAAGAAAGTACGGAAAGGTAAATGACATAGGAGGGAATAGAGGGGGACTCTGAGGTCTGTGAACGCGGGCAGATATATCTTGAAGTCTCCAAAATCTTGCTGCTCCTTGATATCGAGGCTGATATGAAGTACCTAGATCCACACAAAAAATATATGCAGAAGAGTAGCATAAGTACACTACAATGGTACCCAGTAACTGTCAAGCCTAACCTCGATCGAGTAGTGACGAGGCCATGTCATGGCCTACTAGTATATAATAAATAAGGCAGAAGAATATAGTAGTGTAATAAGAGACTGGAAATTTAACAAAGAGAAATCACAGAAAAATAGCAGCACAACACATAATGATAAATAGTAGGGGTCTCCCAAGATACAGTCTTGTAGTCCCAAAACTAAATATGCAAGGAGATCTCCCGAGGTACCGCCTTGTAGTCTCAAAAGTAAATGTGCAGGGAGATCTCTCGAGGTACCGCCTGGTAGTCTCAAAATTACATGTATAGGGAGATCTCCTGAGGTACCGCCCCGTAGTCCCTAAAGTAAACACGCAGCTCGAAATAGATGAATACAACAAGTAACAACAAGAAATCTATAGTTAAGACTGATATATATCAAGGAAAAATAAAAAAATCAACTAAAAAAGCTACACAGAGTTCAAATAAGCATTTAAGATACGTAGACATGCGATATTAGGCTTAACAAGATAAATACACATGCTGGTATAGCTTAATTAAGATGAAACATGTACTACTCAGTAAAAATCTGAGCTTTCAAGCCACTTACCTCGAACCAAACTTAATCAATCAGTAAGAATGTCTTTTCCACAATTTTCCCTAAAGTAAACACGCAGCTCGCAACAAATTAATACAATAAACATTCTATAGTTAAGACTGATATAGATCAAGGAAAAACAAAAAATCAACTAAGCATGCTACACAAAGCTCAAATAAGCATCTAAGATACGTAGACATCCGATATTAGGATTAACAGGATAACTACACATGCTGGTATAACTCAATTAAGAAGAAACATGTACTACTCAGTAAAATAGGTACCACCTCGAACCAAGCTCAATCAATCAGTAAGATTGCCTTTTCCATGATTCTTCGACTCCAGATGGCTCAAATCTAGCCAAAACCAATTACATACTAAATATATAACTATAAAAAACTATTCTAATTAATAAAATCAAGACTTTAACAAGAAATTAGAATTTCGACCCAAAAGGTCGACCTGGCCCACATTTCAGAATCGGGTAAAAGTCACAAAATACGAACATCCATTCACTCGCGATTTCACTCGCACCAAAATTACTCAAGTCCGATATTAAAATCCCAATCAAAACTCGAAAATTTGGTTGAAGAACTTTCAAAATTTTTACCCAAATTTCTCAATCCAAATCATTAAGTAAATGATAAAATCAACTATAAATTAATGTAATATAACCATAAATGAGTTAAGAATCATTACCAATAGCTCCCTCGGAAAAACTCCCAAATTATCCCAAATCTGAGCTCTCAAAGTCCCAAAGTAAAAATGAGATCAAACCCTCATAATTTCCCCTTTTTTTTGCCTAGTGATCTCGCACCTGCGGACCCTCAATCGCACCTGCAATGCCATACCTACAGAATTTCCATCGCAGGTGCGGGATTGACTTAAGACATCAGCGCTCGCTTCTGCGGTTAAGTGGTCTCACCTGCGTGTGTGCACCTACGGACTTCCCCTTCTAGTTCACTCTCCGCATTTGCGGATCCTTTAGCGTATCTGTGGGCTCGCAGATGCGGCATTTCCCATTGCACCTACAACCCCGGCCACCCATTCAAATCCTGTTTCTGTGCTTGACCTCATGTATGTGTGTGTCCGCACCTGCAGCCACCTCACCCCAAGTGCGATTACACCAGAAGCTGCAATGCTTTAGCAATTTCTCCAACTTCCAATTCAATCCGTTGACCATTCGAAATCAACTCGAGGCCCCTGGAACCTCAACCAAATATAGCAACAAGTCTTAAAACACCATGGGAACTTAGTCTATCCCTCAAATCACATCAAAAAATGCTTAAAACACGAATCACACTCGATTTAAAACTCAATGAACTTTGAAACTTTAAACTTCTACAACTGATGTCAAAACATATCAAATCACGTCCGATTGACCCCAAATTTTGTACACAAGACATAATTGATATTACTGATGTACTTCAACTTTTGGAATTAGAATTCAACCCCGATATCAAAAATTCCACTTCCGGTCAAACTTTCCAAAAATTAAACTTTTGCCATTTCAAGCCTAATTCGGCTACAAACCTCCAATTCACAATCCGAACACGCTCCTATGTCCAAAATCACCCAATGGAGCTAACTGAACCAATAAAACTCATTCTAGAGGCATCTTTAAAGTTCCTACTACAGTCAAAATCCTAGAACTTAAGCTTCCATTTTAGGGACTAAGTGTCCTAAATCACTTTGAAACCAAAAGCAAAACCTCCTGACAAGTCACATAAGTAGAAACAGATACGGGAAAATCAGTAAATAGGGGATCAGGGCGATTATTCTCAAAACGACCGGAACAAATAAACTAAATGTATAACTACGCGATTATTAACGATTAAAAAATAACACATTTGAATGCTAAGTTTTTGCTTTTCTTCACTCCTAAGTGCTTAAAAGAGAGTGTATCCATACTCCATGTGAGCACGTGATTTTTTTCCCTAAGCAAATTATTCCCAAAAAATTCCAAATAAAATAATTTCTTTATTATTTTACAACTTTTGAGAATTTTGTGTTAATTGGTTGCATTTTTATTTGTGCATGATAATGAAAATACAAAAAATATGCATTTGCATTTCGGGATTTAATTTCACATTTTAGTATTAATTAGTATTAATTTGTTTTAGAACAAAATATAAAGAAAATAACAAAAAATGGTCCATTTTGCATTTTTTGTTCAAATTAATATTAGTTTGCATTTTTCTTTTAATTAGAAATTAATTAGGTATAATGTGGTTGTGAGTTTTATTTTCAGCTTTCTTGAATCAGCAAAAAAATAAATAAATACAAAAATACAAAAATAAAATACAAAAGCAAAATAAGTAAAAGAAATGAAAAGAAAACAATTAAAAAGGGAGCTGCTTTAAAAGACCCACGAATTGGGCCAAACATCTCAATTTTTCCTGCCCAGTCCCAATAATTACCCAACCCACTCCATTTCCCAGGCCCAAATGATCACCCTCCACCCGGTCCGATTCAGTTAATAAGCAAACGGCGTCGTTTTGGTCTAGATCAATCCAGGCCATTCATTTTCTTTTCATCCAACGGCCCTAGCTCCTTCTCCCACCTAAATAATAATGTCCAAAAATCCCTAAACCCTAAAAAACATAATCCCGTTCCTCATACACTTCTCTGCCTACATCACCACTGCCCTTGCCGGAACCCTACCGCCGGCGAACGCCACCCCTCCCAATCAAGCCCAAATTCACACCCTGACCTCGTCTCCCCTTCCTCATAATCGTGCCATACTCCATTTTCCCAAAAAACCATTGGAACGCTTCAAATCTCTAAAACCCTAGTCGCCGCCGGCAAACACCACTTATGCCAAATCGTACCAAATTTACACTGTAGGATCGTCACACCATCCTCTACACAACCCCCATGACCTTTTGTCTCAAATGTGGCTGAAACGCTTCAAATATAGATTTGAACTTTTTCGGCGAAACCCTAACTTCTTCAAACTCCTCCAAATTAGTACCACATCGTCACCTCGTCTCCCTCATACAGAATCAGGTGTCAGTGATGTTCAAATGTTATCGGAATTGCTCGAATGCCAAAATTGACAGGCACCAGAACTTCGAGTTATAGTGAGTTTTACTCATGTTTAATCTTCGTTTCTTTTTCTCGTTTTCTCATGATTCTGTGTATTAGGTTCGTATAGGTGCTCCATGAGTAATTGTTAGTATAAATTTTAATTAGTATAGGCATTAGTTTCTTGTTTAATGCTTTAGGTTTAGTCTTAATTGTTAGTTATCCGTTTTTAGTTCGTAAAATTTCTCTGTTAGATTAGTTTTTTTTTCAGGATAGTTAATTCTGTTCTAGTCTTCATTTGTAATTATATTTTGTTTGTTTGGTTTAATCTGGTTCTTGGGTTCAGTTAGTTGATCTATATGTGTTGACTTCAACTTGAAATTAGTTAATTGATTGTAGTTCATTGATAGATTTAATATCATTGATTGTAGTTCATTATTATATTTAATATCATATTTAGTCAAATTGTCCATGTTAGTTTAATTTTAGGGAATTGGTTATAGCTGATAGCTAATTAGGATAAAAGGGGGCTGGGGTTCTAGCTAGGGTAATTCTGAATGGTGGTTGGGGGTATTTTAGGGATCAAAAATGGCATGTTTTTCCAAAATAGCAATTTCAGAATTTAAATAAGGGTAATATAGACTTTTAGATAAGAAAAACCTTGCAGAAACATGAATTATAAGCCTCTAGAACCTTCTAGATAGGGGTACAAGTGAATTTCAGGGATTCTAGTGGCAGTTACTTGTAGCACAAGTCAGAAAATAAGGGGTGCAATGAAAATAGGTGAGGGACTAATGTGTAAAATTTGAATCTGAAGTTGCACCCTAATTTTGCCTATAAAATGGCATTAACCTGCCTTGTTTAAGGAGTTTTTAAGCCTCAAAATTCCTCCCCAAAAATTCCCTAAGTCTAAAATTTGAATTTCAGATCAAAAATCAGATCTGGAATTTGAAATTCCCCTCTTCATCTAAAAAAAATCAAAAAAATACACAAAAGCTGTAGAAAACCCATAAAATTACAGAAAACCAAATGAAAACACTGTTTTATTCAATTTCTTAGGTTAAACTTCGAGTTTTGGCTGTTGATCTGCATTTCTTAGCTTAATCTCTTGCAAAGTGAAGTCCAAAGATGTTTCTAGTTGATTTCCAAGTGGTTTTGGGTTCAATTGAGACTTTAGGATTAGTTTTGAGTTGTGTGTAGTATGGATTGTTTCTGGGATCATTTGANGGTTTTGGGTTCAATTGAGACTTTAGGATCAGTTTTGAGTTGTGTGTAGTATGGATTGTTTCTGGGATCATTTGAAGGTCATTTGAGCTTGTTCGAATATGTTTTGAGTTGATTCATTGTTCCTGCCTGGTTTTTAAGCGTTTTGGACTGTTGAAATTACCCCTGGGTTAAAATTGCTGCTGTGATTTGTTACTTGCCCTGTTAATTGCTCGATTTGCTGCTGATCCTCATCTCTTTTCGTTTATTCATTTCCAGGTATATTCTAATACATCAAAGAGGACTGGATTCCTATGTATGACTACTGTTGAAGATGAATATTTGAAGGCTCTTTCGTTTCCTTAGTCTACATGTTCTGATTTGTGTACTTAGGCATTTAATTCAATATTGTTATTAGATATCGTCTATTTTTGTATTAATTAAAAACTGAGTTGGACTATAGATTGTATAACTGGACTTGGACTGTTTTTTGGACTGTTAACTTTGAATTTGTAATAGTATCTTTAATGTAGTGTAGTTTGACTTCCTAAGCTAATTGTTTGCTAAAACCAGAACTGGATATAAGTATTAAGGTATAAGTTTTATTTCATGTTTAGCCTAAGCCTGATGAATATTCCTTAACAAATTTGGTTAAGCTTAAGGCTTCAATACAAGTGTAAATTGTTTTGATGTTAATTCCTTAGTAATGATGCTTCATTTGATTAAATGTTAGTGTTTGAAATATCGAAATTGAACTGGAAATTGAAGTTTATACTGTCAGCCGTCTAATATTTCATTCAAAAAAAAATTAGTAATTGCACCTTTGCATAACTCAGTTTTATTTTAGATGTCAATAGGTCCTTAAGTTTCACTTGTCACAAAATCAATGATTCAATACACCACTATCATAATGATTGTCCCACAACCCTCAATAATTAGCATATTAGTTCAATTATGATTTTGTGTGTTACTGAAATGGAAATCCCATTGGGAATTAGACGTTCAGCTGGCCCTGAGATCTGAAGTTTCAAGTCGTGTTGGGCCAGAAATACGTTGGGTCAGTCATGAGCCCAAATCAAAATTGTTAAAGTATTATAGGAATTGGGCCAATTGTAAGCCCAAATTTGTTATAAGCCCCAACCCTTAAATTACATAGGTAAATGGGGAATTAATTGACAAATATAAAATGGGGTTTCGAATTAGGTAGCGGGGTCAAGCTAAAAGGGGTCTTCCCTTTTGTTTGAATTCGTACTTGAATTTCGGAGTCCGAATTTATATTTGTGAATTAATTGGCCTTTTAGAGACAAATAATAAATAGAAAATTATAGCTTGCTCTAGGATGACCTTTTAATAAAATGAGACGAGCATCGCCAAACAAAAATATAAATTGCGGGGCCCTCATTAATTACTTAATTAAAATACTTAGAAATTCGGGACGGGTCGTTTAGCAAATTTTACGGCCCTCCACAAAGATAATAACCCTTTAGTCGCTTTAGGCGCGCTTTTAATAATTTTACCTTGTTAAATATGGGTGTGCATTTCATGCAACCCGAATCCAAATCCCAAAACGTTGAATAAGAATGTGTCGAGGATCTGGGTGCATTTCATGTGACGTGATCCAAAAATACATTTTTTAAACGACGTTCACTTTTGTAAAAAATAATTAAAAGTGGTAAATAATTATAAAATTGCAATATAGGCTTCACCATGTATAAAAATCAGATTTTTAGTCATTTATAATAATTTAAGCGACCGTGCTAGAACCATAGGATCCGGGGGTGCCTAACACCTTCTCTCAGGTTAACAGAATTCCTTATTCAGAATTTCTGGTTCGCAGACTCCAATTGGGAAGTCGAAATTTTCCTCGATTTGGGATTCAAGTTAAAACCGGTGACTTGGGACACCAAAAGCCAAACCTATCCCAAGTGGCGACTCTAAAAATCAAATAAATAATTCCATTTCGAATAATGTCACTTTAAATGGAAAAACTCCCTTATACACTTACCCTTTGGGGTAGGTGTGTAAAAAAGGAGGTATGACACTCCATGCCAGTCCAGAAGGGTAATGGCTATCAATAACGCTTAGGGGCTAATTAAGATCATAAATAGTTTAGGAGTGTAACTAATAATCCGTACTAAGCTTAGAAGAGTTTTTTAAGTATTCCGCCTAAAGAAAATGATACCATAAGGTATGTTATTAGTAAGGTTTGTATATGGTAAAATTGATTTATTTTAAATGTTCAAATGATGGTGTGACACGTGGAACCGGAGGCAGACGGAAGATAAATCGAGTGAAAATCAAGACCGATGACAACAACTTCGGTTGGTACTGGATAGATCCCTAAGGGAACACGGTCAACGAGAGAAATGAATATTTGTCGCCAGATGGCATTTAATGAAAAATATTCATCAGTATTAAATATGAAGCCATTGCAGAGAATTTTGGCATTCATGGCCGACCGTTACGTATTCATTAATAGCTCCCCTTTATTGTCATTTAAAAGGTGCTTGATCCTAGGATCTTGTTCCCTAGGTAAAGATATAATTAGGGGGTTCAACAACCATTGTAACACATGAAATCTTTGATGAAACTTATGTTACATTTTATTCTCAAACTAAATAATACAACTTTATTTTCGATCTAGTATTGTTCTTATCGCTGTCTTCAGAAGCATTGCTCCTAGAACTAGGCTTGCTATTTCTTTCAATTTCAATGCTAAGTCATATTTCTTATTTAAATTATTTATCATTTTAGGATCAATTAGTTTGCTTGTCTATAAACCACGCAATAAATTTAACTGTACCATTTTACGGGTAATTAGTTTGGCGCCTACCGTATGGCTTAGACAACTACGTAATTTAGTTAATCCTTGCATCTATTACTAACTTGTTGGTTCTTTGTTTCATAGCAAAATAAAAAAATGGCAGCTAATGATGTCAATATCATACACAATGTTAAGGCACATGACAATCTGCCTCAACATGAGGATTTAATCAGTGGCACAGGCAATGAGAGAGACATAGCAACTCTAGTCCATGGCAGGAAATACCCCTGCATTTGTGCGGGAGACAATTCCTGATGACGTAGAGGGTGAGCATGTTGCGAAAACAGTAAGGATTTTGAGAGATCAGCAAATGGCCGTCATGGGCCTTCTCTCAAGACAAGACCAGTCCATGATAGAAATAAAGCAAGCATTATCATGCACTTCCAACAATGTGAATAAAAGAGTCCTTATTCCTCTTGGCGCTCCTGCAAATCAAACAGCTCAAACAATTGATAGCAACACCCGGGGGGGGGAGGCTTCGATGGAGGGGGGATCGGTAACACACCCAGTAATGACAATGGTATGATCCCTTCAAAACCGAACTCATGAGATTCGTGAGTGAAATGAATGAGTGGATGGATCAGAATGCGAAAGAATTCCACGCTCGAATAGACCAGATTCCGGGCGCACCTCTAGTGTTGAAGGGCCCGCACTAGAAGAAGTACATCCCATCACCGTCAAACCGAGTGTATCACCAGAATTGATTTCGAAATAGTTCAAAATGTCAGACATATCGAAGTATGATGGACTTTAGACCCCCAGGAGCATATTTCAACTTATAACATGACAGTAAAAAGAAACGGCTTGGCACAACATGATATTGAGTAGTTCCTGCTGGAGAAATTTGGGGAAACCCTCATGATGGGGGCCTTCACATGGTATTCATCCTTCTCGAACACTCAATAGATTCCTTTGAGATACTTGTAGACTCTATCATCAAGTCCCATGCCAGGGCCAAAAAGGTCAAGGCTCGAAAGGCGGACATATTTAGAATTTAGCAAGGAGAGTCTGAATTGCTGCGTGAGTTCGTGATTAGGTTCCAGAAAGAAAGGATGCTGTCACCGGCCATGTCAGATGAATAGGCAGCTGAGGCATTTACTAAGGGGTTGAACCCGTAGAGCTCCAACGCCTTCCGAAAGTTGAAAGAAAGTTTTCTCGAGCTCTAAGTAATCACATGGGTAGATCTCCATAACTGTTATGAATCAAAGATAAGGATAGAAGATGACTATCTCGGGTTACCATCATCAACCAAGGGCCGAGATCGATAAAAGAACGTGGATAAATCTTAAGATGATTTTGATATGGATCGGCGACTTTCTAGAGTTCGATTCTTTCCCTACGAGAGGGCTAAAGGATGTGGCAGGAAAAGGGTTATGGCCAGCGGATAGGTTCACCCCCGATAGAACCATGGCCGAAACAACAAGTCGTTACAAGACAAAGAGGTATCGTGTTCCTGCGATTCCACTTATCCCAGACCGTCAAAGTATAATTTCAATGTTTGTATAGTGGAGCTGGTATAAACAATGAGAAACATCAAGGAAGCACGTTTCTTGATGCCAATAGATCTGATACCAGCTAGAGAGAACCTAATTTATGGTCCGAATAGCATGAGACTCATAGCAACCTAACCGGGGACTACCGACATCTACATGAGGAAGTGGAAACACTGTTAAAAAATGGTCATCTTAGGGAATTCTTAAGCGATCGGGCCAAGACAATTACGGTCGCAGCCGATACAATGCAGAACCCTCGAAGATAGGGGAAGACCCTCCTCGACTAACTACCGAAATGATTTTCGGAGGGCATGAGATCAACGATGTAACTTTCTCGGAAACTAAGAAGACCGGAATTAGTGACTCATAGCAAGAGACCCCGAAAGTCACCGAAGACAACATCGCCTTTATATAAGAAGATGTCGATGGACTTCTTCTGTCGCACAACGATACCCTGGTATTTCACTTAACATTCTAGATTTCAAGATAAAACGTGTTTTGGTTGACCGAGGAAGTTCAGCCAACATCATTCAATGGAGAGTGTTAGAACAAGCCAAGCTAACTGGAAGCATCATTCTAGCAACAAAGCTCTTCGTCGGGTTCAACTTAGCAAGTGTGACAACCGTAAGGGAGATGTTTCTACCCACGAATATTGAAGGGGTCACAAAGACCACCTTATTTGAAGTACTGGACGGTGACTTGGGCTACAATGTAATTCTCGGCAGACCTGGTTACATGAGATGAAGGCCATACCATCAACATATAACCGACTGCTAAAATTCATGACTTAGGAGGTAATCAAACAAGTAATAGGAGATCCATCGACAGCAAGGAAAATGAACGTGGTATCAGTTTCCAGCAATAAAGGTAAGCGAAGATTACAAAGGGGAGGAGTTATCGGAATCCCTCTAGGTACCAAGATATTTCAGGTACCGGAAGAAATACACGCGACAAAGTCCACAACAGAAGAACTTGAACAAGTAGCTTTGGTCGAAATATTCCTAAGAAAATTTCACTTGGGGACAAGACTCAACACCGAGCTCATGTTAGTATTTATCGATTTTCTTAAAACCAATGTTGATTGTTTCGCATGGTCTCGTGTGCATATAATAAATATCCTTTTAGAGGTGGTCGTGCACAAGCTAAGCTTGGACCCAAGTGTCCCACCAGTAATAAAGAAGAAGCACCCAATAGCTGAGGTCAGAAATAGGTTTGGTAAAGAAGAGATAACTCGGTTATTTGATATCGTTTCGATCCAGGAGGTAAAGTATCTCGACTAGCTAGCTAATCTAGTCATAGTTCCAAAAAAGAATAACAAATTTCAAATGTGTGTAGATTATCAGGAGTTGAATAAGGCATGCCTGAAAGATTCTTTCCCACTGTAGAACGTCAATCAAAGGATTGATGCAACGACTGGCATGAGTCAATAAGTTTCCTTGATGCATATTCCAGGTACAATCAAATTAAGATGAATACGGAGGATTGGGAAAAAAAATCGTTCATAACAAACTTTGGCACATATTGTTATTATTTTGTGCCATTCGGGCTTAAAACGGAGCCACTTATTAGGTGCTCGTGAACAAGATGCTCGAAAAACAAATAGGTAAAACAAGGAAAATATACATCAATGATATGATGGTCAAGTCTTTGAATGCAGGTGACCATTTAAAACACCACCAAGAAACCTTCGATATCCTAAGAAAGCACAACATTAAGCTCAACCTCGAAAGCTTAGGCCTTATTTTCAATGCCACCCTACAGCCATGGTGACAACCTTTCCCCTACGGAATGTGCTTCACAAACTTGAGTTGTCAGGTCGGTTGGCCAAATGGGTAGTTGAAATTAATGAATCTGATATTGAGTATAAGCCTAGGACTGCGATCAAGTCACATGTTTTGGCTAAGTTTTTGGACGATTTCGGTCCCAGGCTACTGCCTTTGGCCATGAAAGAAGTAGCGATGGTGTCGAAAATGACATCAGTAGTTTGGTCCCTCTTCACGGACGGAGCTTCCAATATAAAAGGTTCCAGGATCAGGGTGGTCATGATCATGCCTTTGGGTGAAACCTTGAGGCATGCCATAAAACGGTTCCACTAACTAACAATAAAGCCGAATATGAGGCTTTGATTGTAGGAATTGAACTAGCCCGGGGGTTGGATCCGAGGTCATTGAAATAAAATGTGATTCCCAACTTGTAGTGAATCAAGTATATGGAATCTTTGACACAAAGGAGGAAAACGTGCAACAATATGTGATTAAAGTTTAAACTTTGGTCACATGGTTCAGGAGCTGCTCGATCACCTAGATTCTGAGAGAAGAAAACATAAAAGCAAATGTGTTGCCCAATTTGGGTTCATCCACAGAGATGAAGGGATCAGATTCTGGTATTGTTGTTCAACTTATGCATTCAGTACTCGATGTGGATGGTTATTGTGAAGTAAATATGGCCAACCTAGTATGGGACAGAAAAAATGAGTTCATCGATTACCTTCATCATGGCAAGCTGCCCGAAGACCCCATGGCATCCCTAGCACTATACATCAAAATAGCTCGCTAAAACCTCTAGGGTAGGGGGAAGTTATATAGAAGGTCGTTCCAAGGCCCGTTGGCCGGATGTTTAGGAGCCTCAAAGGCAGACTATGTCATCAGACAGGTTCAAGAAGGAATTTGTGAGAATCATTCTGGTGCAAATTCGTTGGTGCTAAAATTAGTTAGGGAAGGATACTACAAGCTCCAAATGGAGCAACACATGAAGGCATTCACTTAAAAATAAGAAAAGTGTCAACTCCATGCACAGTTGGTAAACCAACCGGTAGAACTCTTGCATTTAGTACTGTCCCCATGGCCATTAATGAAATAAGGGATAGATATAGTTGGGTTGTTGCCACTAGGTCCCTGGAAGGTAATATTTCTTTTAATTTTAACTAATTACTTCAATAAATGGGTTGAATCAAGTTACCAAAAGATCACTGAGTGCGAAATGGTTGATTTCCTATGGGAAAACATAATTTTCTGATTTGGAATATTGAAGGAGATTGCCTACAATAATGGACCACAGTTCATAGGCTCCAAAGTCACAAAGGTTCTTGAAGACCTAAAAATTAAAAGGATTACATCTTCACAATACCATCCGAGCGCAAATGGGTAGGCGTAATCAACCAATAAGGTGATCATTCAAAATATCAAAAAGAGGTTAGAAGTAGCCAATGGCAAGTGGCCCGAAGAGTTATCAGGCATGCTATGGGCATACCAGGCGAGTACAAAATCGAGCACGAGGGAGACACCTTTCTCTCTCGTATACGGTGTAGAATCTTTAATCTCGGTAGAAGTAAGATAACCGACCTTACGGTACTTCCGGGCGAATTAAGAAGCAGATAATGAAGCATTATTGGTCAAATTAGAGCTACTTGACGAACGCAGGGACTTGGTGCATATAAGAATGGTGGCTCAGAAACAAAGAATAGAGAGATACTATAACCGGAGGGCCAATATATGTTATTTTAAAGTGGGAGACTTGGTTTGAGGAAAGTTACTCAGAACATCCGGGAGCTCAACGCAAGAAAGCTGGGTCCAATATAGGAAGGCCACTATAGGGTTTTAGCTGTCACCGGGAAGGGTTCATACAAACTAGAGAACCAAGATGGAGTCAAATTGCCGAGCAACTGGAACATGACTCACCTCAAAAGGTATTACTCTTGATGGATCCTGCTTATACTATAAAATTATGTACTGCACTCTTTTTCCCTTCGACCAGTTATTGTCCCAATTGGACTTTTCTCTCAAGGTTTTTAACAAGGCAGCAACGGAAAGCATACTACAAAGGAAACGTCATCAGCAGAGTTAAGACCTTTAAATGACAATGCACCGTAACAATAAGCCACTATGGGATGGTTAAATAACTTTTGGCTCGGATAGCAAAGAACCTAATAGGAAATAAAGCTTGCCATAGGACCAAATATTATTCAACCATTCACAACTGTTTTTTCGCTGAGGAACAAGGCTTCCAGTGTTCCAATTGGCATACTTCGCATTCAAACACTAGGTGTAATAGTACAAGAATATGATAACATGATTGCCACAAAAATCGGGACTGAGAGACCCAAGATCGATAATGTCTCATCGGGACCGGGGCCCTACAGAAATAAGTTGTACAAACTAGCCACATGTATTGGAAATTTCTTTTTCTTTTTTAGCAAACGTATGCTTATGTACTTTGAAGATAGAAGGAATACAAATGAAGTCCTTTTATTTCTATTTTGTTTCTTGTTCAAACGATGAACTAATTTTATCATCTGAAAGTTAACTGAAAACTTCAAATATTAGTGTCAAAATGAAAAGTAGACATTCTCTTCAAGAGCACTGTAAACATAAGAGGGTCCTCTCTTATGAAACCCCCCATAGTAAAGGGTTGGCTCCGGAAGAGTTTATGCCTGTTGATAGCTAATTTTTTCCTATATATTTTTATACTCAAAATACTTTCAAAATAGCATGTATATGCATATACAAGCATCCCCAAAGGTTTTGGTATTTTTTTCAAATTTTTAAAGATTTTTAAAACCAATTTATGGCCTATTTTGCACTATAAAAACCAATAGTTATTCCCAAAACTCGTCATTTTGGTGAATAATTTATTTTATTCTCACATTTACACAAAAATATAATTTACATGATTTTTACATAATTTTACAGGTCCATTTGGTATTTCTAAACTAAAATTGCATGAAATTGCAATTTTAGCCTATTTCTCAATTTAATAGCATTTTTAATCACAAAATCATTTCCAATATTTTTAAAATTAATAATTACATATTGTTTATTAAATTAGTATTTTTTAATTTGATTTTAAATAGCTTTTACTATTTTTTATAAATTCAAAATGGGAAAAGCGGCTATTTCAATTGTAGCCCATTTTACTTTCAATTATAGCCTGATTTGCACCCCAATCCACCCCCCTTATTAAACGACCCAATTCTGTTTCCTAACCGACCCAGAACCGATTAAAACGAACCCGCCCGGACTCCATTTCAAATCGTGGTTGTTGATTGTTTTAATCAATGGTCCACGTTTGCCCTTACATTTTTAACTCAGCCCAACCCCCAAACCCTAATCACTTCTCACAAAACAACCGCCTCTAAACTCTCATCCTATCAGATTCTCTCAAATCCTCTCCGAAACCCTAGCCCCTTTCCCACCGATTTCCACCGTATGTCACCGGAAACCATGGCATCTCAGGCCCTGGGTAGCCTGTACTCACCCCCACGTGCCCTTATACTCCTTTTACTCGAATATCCTAAGGTCCGACCTTGAAGACCCTAGCTCAGAATCCCTCTGATTCAGGTTCTATGGCCATCTCCGGCTCATCTCCGGCGTGTCCTAGCCTTGCGAGTTCATCTCCGACTCAGACCAGCCCTTTCCAGGCCTTTCTCATTTTTCTAGGGTTTCTGAAACCCTAAGCCATTTTCGAGGTTTTCTTGTTTCTCTCAAGATCTACTTTAGATCCGTGCTATTTCTGAGATTTTCAAAGTAGTTCTTACGTCTTTTCCGATTTTTGCTTTCAAAACTGTTCGTCTTCTCGAACCTAGGGTTTCCTTGATTTTTTTACTTGTTCTACTGCAATTTCTTACTATATTTTTTACTTTTCTATAATTCCTAAGTGTTATCACCATGGTTTCTGTGTATTTTCTTTACCGTATTTTCCTCCTAGGGTTTCTAGTGATTTCCTTTATTGTGTTTGCTTCTATGAAATATTTAGATTCCTTGGATTTTCTAAATTTATTTTGCCTGATTTTCTATGCTTTCGTCTTTGCATGTAATCCGTGGAGGAAACCCTAGATTTTGGGGGTTTTTCAACCACTTATGTGCGATTATTTTGCTTCTTGTGTGTTTCCTGTTTGATTTCAAAAATCCTAATTTCTAAAAGCTAGTCTCATGTTATCTGACTCTTGCTAAGCTTTGCAAGATCTTCTGGTTTCTCTCATGACTATGTTCTTCTGCTTTTGATTGCATGACCACTCTGTTTGTTTAATTCTAGTCTCGTATGTTTAAAGTTAGACACTCTTTATAGTCAGACCTTTCTCTTTCAAAAACAACCCTAATTTTGGGGATTGATTTCAGACCACCATTATGTGAGCTTATTTGATTCTTTCCTC
>MU764604.1:37755-70782 GCA_026770625.1 Nicotiana glauca | reverse complement strand
TGTGATTTACACTGTTTTCATGAACTCAGCTATATTTTACTCAAACTTGGAGTTTTAACAGATATCTGAACTATTATTTCAGCTGAGTATTATTGTTTTATGATGTCCGAGGGGCTTTTGACTATTTTGGACTAATTGAGGCCGAGGGCCATATGTGAGGGCATGAAGAGTGATGTAAGGAGGCTTTCAGGCCTCGAGTGTTATGTGTGCATATGCATATACATGCATGGATCGGACTGCACGCCGCAGTAGTATATTGCATGGATCGGACTGCATGCCGCAGTAGTATATTATATGGATCGGACTGCACGCTGCAGTGATATGTTATGTGGATCGGACTGTACGCCGCAGTATTATTGTGCTTGGGCTGTAGGAGCCCCTCCGGAGTCTGTACACACCCCCAGTGAGCGCAGGGTACCCATGGATCGGGCTACGCGTCGTAACGGTCATATGTATTGCATTGCATTCATGCATTCACTCCTGTTTGTACAACGTGGCATGACATTTAGCACTCATATATCATTGGCATACATTCTATTACTTGCCTTGTTGATCAGATACTCTGGTGTTACATGTTAAGGAGTGCTGAGCCCGAGAGGCTGATATTGTGCTTGGTGAGTTGAGAGTGAGCCCGAGATGGCTGAGGCTGTACTTGGTGAGTTGGGAGTGAGCCCGCGGGGCTGATACTACACTGAGAGGTTGATACTGAGCCCGAGGGGCAGATTTCAGACTATTTCCTACTTGTTGAAATTTATTTTTGCAACTGTTGAAAGGGCATACTTTCAAAAGAGATTTTTAACTGAGCTTAAGATTTTCTAAAGGATTCTCTCGGTGTTACGGTTTTACTTAAAAAGGGTTGTACTGTCTGTTATATCATTTTGGAGTGCTCATACGTGTTTTCGTATCGCTCAGATATTATTCGCTATTATTACCACTGAGTTGGAAGTACTCACTTTACTCCCTGCACCTCGTGTGCAGTTGCAGGTACTGTTCGCCCGGTAGCGGGTTAGTAGTGGATTGAAGGTATTGCTATCGTAGCTAAGCAAGGTGACCGCCGGCGTTCGTGGTACCAAGATTTTTCTTCTTCTTGATTCCCAGATTTTACTCTATGTATTATAGACTTTAAAATTTTAATAAAGACCCTCCTAGATGCTCGTGACTTGTGACACCCCGGTCGGGCTGTATTGGGTTGTATTGATATTGATTAGTATTATTAATTCATATTCGAACTGTTATGTAACTGGTTAACTGCTTTAGGTGGTGTTCTGAAATGGTCTGGCTGGCCTTGTCTTCACGAGAGGCGCCATCACGACCGGGTTGGGAATTGGCTCGTGACAAGACCCTTCGCTTTTATTGTATGTATATTATTTTTTTACTTCTTTGTTTCTGTGTAAGGACCCTTCATGGGCTTTGTAATCGTCGTTTATAGATGGAAAAGATATTCCTTCAATTTGTTTCTGATTTACACTTTATTTCCCTTTATATGCACTTGTGAAGAATATGAATACATAATTCTACGAATCGGTACGAATATATAGCCTGGGTGTAAGTATTCCTCTGGCCCTTGACTGATTAACCCGATTCCTTACGGAACCCTTTGCCATTCCTTAAATCAAGCTCGAGTTGGATAGATAAACTCGGGTCATTGGGACCCCCGACTTCGAGTTGAATGAGAGTAAGGCTTCGAACTTTTAGAATGAAACTTAGCTTTTCGGACCCCGTGATAGTCCTCGAGGGAAGATTTTCTCAGATGTCTGAGAATAAAGTTAGCCTGTAGGCTTTCGAAAATAGTCCCTGAGTGAGAGTTTGCTCAAACTCGGGTGACCTAGAGATTTGTTTTGAACTTAGAGAGAATATAACCCCAAGGCATTGCAGATAGACCCCGGATGAGGGTACGTTTGGACTTGAATATCCCCTAAGTTAAAGCAAATGAGAAAACATTTAACTTGATCCGATGGGCAATTTGAGTGATCCGCACTTGCAATAGAAGAAATTCTCGAGGTAAGGTACCACCTCGAGGTCAAACCTATATGAGTAGGGTTTTAGAGCTTATCTTCTTTTTGATATAAGTCCTCGAGATCGGGTACCATCTCGAGGCTTGTAATGATGTCTATGGCTTTCTGGAGCCTATCTTCTTCTTGATAGAGGTCCTCGAGTTTGGTACCATCTCGAGGCTTGTAATGGCATTAATGACTCCTCGGAGCATATATTCTTCTTGATGGATATCCTTGAGATTGGTACCATCTCGAGGATCGTAACGATATTGATGGCTCCTTGGAGAATATCTTCTTCTTGGTGGAGGTCCTCGAGATCGGGTACCATCTCGAGGCTCACAATAATATTAATTACTCCTTAGAGAATTTTGTCTACTTGGAGGATGTCCTTGATATAGGTACCATCTCGAGGCTTGCCAATGTGGAGGTTTTGATCCCCGAAGTGTCGTATGGAAGCATTAATTCCATGACATGATTCTAAGATGATCGAAGCGATCGTGCCGTTATATCTTCCCAAAATGATAACGGCTTATTCAGTATTCCTTAATTGGCCTTTGAGGCGAGTGGACTGTTACTGCTCTCTCTATACATGTAGGTTTTCCTTCCTTCCTCTAATGATCCCACTATTCTGATTAGCCTTCCTCCTCCACATAGTTTTTCTTTCCAGCGTTAGGTCCTTTGTCGTTTTAACTTTAAAGCCCTAGCTCAAAATCCTGCTTCGATTTCCTGGTTTTACTACAGTTATGGATACTATGCCAAGGCCCGTTCAGTAAGGAGGAGAAAGTTCCGCCCCTGGTTCTCGCCTGGTTGGTGGAGTGCCGCCGTAGCCAAGCGAGCCAGCCTCGAGGCATTTTGCTTCGAAGAGGGACTTCTCATCAGAAAAGCCTCCCGATGTTCAGGGTCATCGGGAGCATACCTTGAAGTTCACTTCTTTAATAGTAAAGGTACAACTTGAGTTGGTGAGGAAATATTATTGATGGGGGTAAAAGGTAGTACAACATATACCCTCCCCGGAAGAGAGCATTATAGATCATGCTGAGGGATTTTTGAACGTGTATATGTACCCCTTTATGCAGGGTCCTCTTGATAGGGTGGTACTTGATTTCTATCAAAAGTATCAGGCTACCTTGGCACAGGTTCATTTGTCATTTTGGAGGACAGTGGTGATGATGAGATTTTTCATGGAAACAGGGCTCGAGTTCTCATTAGTCATCTTATCAGGATGTACCAGCCTTTTTACCATCGAGGTCTGGTAACCCTATGATGCTGATCCACCATTCCTTTCATTGTTGATGATGAAAGAAAGAGATTGGGAGTGGATGAGCCGATTTGTTCGAGTACGGACTATTGATATTATCCCTGTGGAATATCTGCCATTTCTCGAGGAATAAAATTTTACACGTAAGTGGTACACTCATGCCTTTGTTGTTTTTTAATTATGGCGAAGGTGGGCTTCGTAAATACGCCTTCTTTTCCCTTTCTACAGCAAGTTCATAGATTTCATGCGAGGTCCTGATCTGCCGGATTGGGCTCGGAAGTTCGCGACCCACTCGAATTATAATGAGCGTAAGTGGAAAGCTTTTACTAGGGGTAGATAGGAAGCAAAACATCACGGTACGTGTTGTGAGATTTGCTTTCCCTTTTAATTTGGAAAGGCACTTTCTCTTTCTGCATACTAACTCTGTTATTGTAGGCATCGGGGAGTCCTTTGAGGCGAGATCGTCCCCTCTCGGAGAGGGAGAATGATCACCAGCTTCTGGGCTAAAGAATGATAACAATAAGCAAGAAAGGCCTTTGCAGGGTGACGGTTCTCAAAGCAAGAAGAATCTATAGCGGGGGCTCGGGGAGGATGTATCGGTTAAGCCTACTATGCCCATGATCCCTAGCTTTGGAAAAATGGTTTCTCCTCTGCTGCCGTCTTCTTTTCCCGTCGAAGGTACTTCGAGGAATAAGGGTTGTCTGCCGCCGATTCTTTCTCCTATCAAAGGTACTTCAAGGGATGCTCGAAGATCAGGACCGTTTCCCGATCGGGATCGGCTCTTCTGGGGCTGAGGGATCCAGACTAGTAGATGTGCGCTCAATTTTCAAGGAAGCTCAACGGATGTACTCTATGGTGAGTTTTGGCATAGGACTTTTGAGTTTCGTGCCTTCCCTTTCGTATTGAGCTCCCTTTTTGCAGGACTTTGACAAGCTCAAGTTTGAGCTACTTCATCGTAAAGCTGCTTGCTAAAAGCTTTGGATGGGGAGAAATACCTTAGGCTTTTTTGTGACAAAAGGGAAGTCGAGTTATCATGCTTACAGTATGAGTTGAGTCAAAGCTTGAATTATGCGAGATACCTGAAGAAGAACGTAGTTTATGTTTTAAGGGAGTGTGTGTTCCTTCGTTTAGCTCCTGAGGCTATTGTTTTGTTTGTTTCCATTGCAGAAAAAGATGGAGGACCTAGAATGTCTTTGGAGCAAAGTTGGCCGAGCCAAGCACGAGTATGATAGGTTGAAGGCTCGGGCAGATGTCCATGCTTCAGCGGAGAAGGGTGCTCTGGCTAAAGCTTCCACCTTTGAGGTTCAACTTTTCTTAGCTCGTGATAATATCTTGGTTCAAACATATATTATTACAAAGCTCGAGTCTGAGCTGTTGAAGATAAAGGCTGAGGTTGTGGATGCCGGGGCTAAAGCCGTAATAAGCCAAACTTAGGTTGACAAGAAAGTGGCGGTCAATTTGAAGGACGTTGCTGATGCTCGACCTAAGCTGAGAAACCCTCGTAAAGATCCAAGCTAGGGGCTTTGACCTCTCGGAAGAGGTGAAGTGGGCGAAGGCGAACGAATACTAAGTCACTTCTATCTGATGCCGAGGAAAGCGAGGGTGGGGCCGACGGGCCATAGTTCCCAAAGGGGACGTAGATTCCCTTTTCTGAATCTGTATATAGTACTTTCAAAGTAAGTTGTAAATGGAGCTTGTACTCTTTCACATACGTGTACAAAAGAAATATTGACTTTATTTTTTGTGTACTTACTTTTTCCTTGATATTTTTTAGTTGCTAGCCATATGAATTGGCCTTCGAGTTAAAAAGGAATCCTTAGATTCATAGTATGGCCCTGGGGCTCATTAGGCTGGCCCATAGGCTCTTACGTGTTTTGGTCGGTACGACCTTTTAGCATAAGCCGGTGTTTGAGGTCTTATGCTTTTGCTCTTAGGCATATTTAGTTAACTATTTCAATTTTAGTCTATAAGTCAGGTTTTGACTCGAGCTCATTCAAACCTCAAGTTTTCAAATTTAAAACTGGCTCTTAGGCTCTTACGCGTTGGGTCGATACGACCTCTAGTATAGGCTGGCGATAGTGGATCTTAAGCTTTAGATTGGTATAACCTTTTATATGAGATGGTTTCAGTGGCTCTTACGCTTTGGGTCAATGCGACCTCTAATATAGGCTTTATTTTTCCCTCGTTAAGGATTTTTTGAAATTGTGTTTGCTTGACTCTTTGACGGTTTGATAAAAACCTTGATTGTGAGTTTTTATATAGTGATTATTAAGCACCTCAGGAGGTTTGGTTTGGTGGCTAAGTATCTTGAAGCCTGTAGTTAGAAGCTGACATGGTCGAAGATTTTTTGCCTATGTCGAGGGTAGCCTATTTAATCAGTTTGTTTCGAATTACTTTCAAAGTAATTGAAGGCATGTGATTTTATAGTGACGGTTGAGCATCCCTGAGTCGCATTAGTTTGGCTAGTACAACCTTGTGACCGTAATCATTGTGTTTGGCCTAAGACTTTTAGTTCCCGAGTGAAGTAGTTTCGGCGTCTATATCAAGGGTATGTCTTTTTAGGGGTCTTACAAAGTCGATATATAGCCTTAACTTTGAGATTAGGATTATGCCTTTCGTAAGGTTTTATAAGTTTTTGCATGCCTTTGAGGTCTTAGAGTTTTGGTTACTTGGTACAAGTATGGTTGAGGTGTTATATATAGTATTATTGCCTTATATTGGTCTTACGAGATCGAGTCTGCCCACTTGGGGTCTTGTGGCCTCGAGTTTTTGATAAATCGAGGGGGATAGCTATTGTCGGCAGTCCCCAAGTTATCGAACATTACCTGGATTGGGAGCCTTTTCTTGTAAACTTGGTATTGCCTCTTTGAGGGCTTGCGAATTTGAAGTTTTTGACCCGGAGTTCATGTGAATTTTGAGATTTCGACGCCAGACCCTGAGTGTTCGGAATGCTTTCGACTGCTGGAGCCATTTATGCAATCTTGATCTTGCCTCATTGAGGGCTTACGAGTTTGGAACTCCGACCCGGAGGTCATTCAGGCTTTGAATTATTGACGCCAGTCCCCGAGTGTTCAGTACATTTGGCTTTGGAGCCATTTTGCAATCTTAATATTACCTCAATGAGGGATTACGAGTTTGGAGCTCCAACCCGGGGGTCATGCGGCTTCGAGTTATTGACGCTAGTCCCCGAGTGTTCGGGATGTTTTTTGGCTCTGGGCTATTTTTGCGAAAAATACCGAGCTTCCTTGAAGCGTGAAATGCTTGGATGAAGGGGAAAGTGTTCTTCGATTACTTGGTACAAGTATACACGTTTTTGTTGTTACGGGCTCGGTTATTCTATTCGAACATGGTTCGATCGATCTTTTTGCCCGGTACATTATTTTCCTATTGAGACCCTATTTAGCGCATTTTGGCTTATCCGAGTAAGTGACCTTCTGGGTAGATGCCCCACAGTATTCGAGGTTGGTTTCAAAGAATCCTTGAAGACTTGTTGAGTCTTCCTTAGGTAGCATATAGATGTTGCCTCGTTAAAAACCTTGCTGGTAAAGCCCTTTTTGAGATAAAACCCAATTGAAGGAAAAGAGTGTAACGTATGCTTTTTGGAACCTAAGGCCTTCGAGTTGGAAAGCGCTTCAGCTGTTTCGATTGGATACCTACACTCAGGTTAATGTATAATGAAATTTGGAAAAAGGGAGATGGTCATACTTAGTGATGGCGGTGTTTCGAGCCCTGATATGTTTCAGTTGCTTGTTATGAAGATGCGGTAGGGTCCTCTGCTTCGCTTAGTCGGGCTTAGCTGAAGATGCAGTTTTTTATCGCTATTTTACTGTTTGCTTACCCCTTGGCTCTTTCGAAGGTGGAGTTACTGGTGTAGGCATCATATCGTGCACTGCAAACATCTCTCTTGCCGCATATTGTTCCCTGTAGACGGTTTTTATCCCATCTTTTGTCGGGAATTTCATCATTTGATGGCATTTTAGGTTATGCCAGCCACATTGAATGGGAGGGTGATTTCCCCTTTCGGTGTTTCATCGCCATGTTGAATCCGTTGAGGACTTGAGAGGCAGGCTCAATTTGGTCGAGCAGTCCGAGCTGTTCTACCACCCTCGACCTGATAATGTTGGCCGAGCTACCTAGATCCACAAGTACATGTTTACTATGAAATGTATTTACTAGGAAAGAGATTACCAATGCATCGTTGTGAGGCTGAGACAAGGTCTAGATATCCTCTTCGCTGAATGTGAGAGCACCCTCGGGTATGTAACCCCGAGTTTGCTTTTCTTTGGTGATGGATATTTTTATTCTTCTGATCATGGGTTCCTGTGGGGCATCGATGCCTCCCAAGATCATGTGGATGACATGTTATGGCTTATTTGTTTCGTTGTTCTTGGTCGCCTCTCTTTCCCGGAACTAATTTTTGGCCCAATCGCTGAGGAATTCTCGGAGGTGGCCTTTGTTGAGTAGTCAGGCTACTTCTTCCCGGAGCTGGTGGCAATCCTAGGTCTTGTGGTCGTGAGTGTTGTGAAATTCACACACTAAGTTATGATTTCTTTGTGAAGGATCTAATTGTACAGGTCTAGGCCACCTGGTGTCTCTAATTTTACTGATGGCGAATACGAAGTCTAAGACATCGACATTGAAGTTGTATTTTGACAAGCGAGGTGCCTCCATAGGCCTTGTATGCCTATCAAATCCGGCTCTGCTGACAAGTCCCCGGGGGTTCTGGCCTTGATCCATTCTTTGGTCATTGCGGGGTATGTTACGCCTTGGGGCGTTTCTTCTATCTTCATGGTATGATTGATATCTTTCTTTCTTTGGCTTCGGTTCTTTTGTCGGGAGCCTGCTGGGATATACCGAACCCGTGAGGGCTCCTAGTTGGTCATCTTCCACCCTGATCATTGATTGGTATCGGTTGTGGACGTCTGACCAAGCCACGACGTGGTATTCAACCAAATTCTATCTTAGTTGTTTCGAAGCCACCGAGCTTCGTTCTTCAAACCTTGAGTGAAGGCCTGCACTGCCCAGTCATCAAAGACTAGTAGTAGTTCCATTCATTCCATTTGAAAGCGAGACACGAACTCTCACTGCATCTCGTTCTCTCTTTGCTTGATTTTGAAGACGTCAGATTTCCTTGTAGCTACTTTGATGGCACCAGCATATGCCCTTATGAAAAAATTAGTCACCATGGAAAATGAATCTATCGAGTTTGGGGCCAGGTTGTGATACAACATCATTTCCCTTTTTGAATGTGTTTCTCCGAACTTGTTCAGCAGGACAGATTCGATCTCGTCGTCCCTCAGGTTGTTGCCCTTCTCCGCACAAGTGTAAGCAGTGACGTGGTCGTTGGGGTCCGAAGTTCCATCATACTTCGAAAAGTGGTGCATTCTAAACTTCTTTGGAATGGGTTTCGGAGAAGCTTCCGACGGGAATGGCTTTTGTACAAACTTCTTCGAACCTACACCCTTCAGGACTGGGGGTGCACCTAGAATTTGGTTGACCCTATAATTGTAGATCACTACCTTCCTATTGTTGGCTTCTATATTTTTCTCGCCCAACTCGATCCTTTTTGTGAGGTTCTCGAGCATCTTTGTGAGGGTGGGGTCGGTTTCCAACCTCTTGTTACTTGATCTTTCCGGTACTTGCTCGGTTGGGGAAGCCGTTCCCGATGCTACCATGCTGGGAGTTTTCTGGTGACTTTGTAGTTGAGCAGTCGCTAACTGTTGTGCCTGTAACATTTCAAAAATAACATGAAGGCTAACCTTTTGTTCTTTCTTAGCTGGATTTTCTAAGCTTCTTGTTGGTCTCCTTGATGTATGCTCCTGTTAGTGTGGGAGCTTATATCGATGTGTTGGGCATGGCGTGAGACCGCATCCGCGGGGATCGGCTCTAGCACGCCTTCAGGGTTTAGTGATGGTGCACCAGTACCTAGGATGGCTACATTATTCTCTCCGTGGTTCTCAAGGCCGCTGTTTTCACATCCATTTATTGAGTTAGACATTTTGACCTGAAATTGAAGATCTTGGACAAGAAAAAGTGTGAAAGATAACTTGCATTATGGAATGGACCAGCAAGAAAATAATCACTATTATTTTTAGCCCTACAGTAGGCGCCAAACTGTTTACCGTGGAAATGGTAATAACAATTAAATTTGATTATGCGGTTCTAAAAATACGTGATCTATATTTATGCTAGTGTTAGGCAATGGATGCTAAGTAAAAGATTAGAAAGCAAGATTATATCTTAGAGACGATATGATAATCGAACCAAGTGGCTGGAAATCGGGGCCTTGAGGTGTCGCATATGAGATCTCGGGGTCGAGTTGAGTGCTCGGCTTAGAGCGGTCGAGGGAGGATAAGCAATTATAGGAGCTACAATGGTGGCTCTTTATGATCAATGATAAGCAATAAATGATGAATAATAAATAGAACATAATGAATGTAAGCAATAAATTATGAACAATAAATAGAACATAATGAATGTAAGCAATAAATGGAAGTAATGAGGTCAAGAGAATATGTTAGAGAGCAGAGAGAATGTTCATATATTTCTTATTGAATATCAGATCCCTTACAAAATGAAAAAGATCCCCTTTATATATGAGGGGAAATACCAACATAGTAGAAATGCATTAGTTACAAAGATATGGGGCTGGTACAACCACTTAATTCCTTGATTCGTTTTTGGACTAGTCTACTAGACTTTGTTAGTTCTATTAACGCGCCTTGGGAACTCCCCACTTTCTTACCATTGTCATTGATCGGTGCTTTCTCGAGGTCGAGTGTCGATAGCCCTTGGGGGATGAACCTCGACCGTAGTCTCGAGACTTCGCGATATGCTTACGAGGCATCGTAATGACGGAAAATTAGACCCTCCGATTTTACCGTGTACAGGTCTTATGACATTCCGAGAGATTTTATTGACGTACTTCTCATACATTGTATTCATTTATACATGTACATTTACCCATGACCAGATAACATTATATATGCATATTTATATGTATATATGGGATATGAAAAAAGGTTACGGTGTTATATACGCACCTCTACCTGATCAGCTGGTATACATTGATGATTTTGCCCCTAGTGGCCGGGATGATATGATGGGATGCCCTTAGAGGCTTGATGATGTTATGAACAAATGTACCTATGCACGACATCACATTCATACGTATATTCATGACACTATAAGTATTCATGATTTATAGAGTTATCCAGACTTACAGGTTATGTCATTTACTCCAAGTTTATTTCATGCCTTTTATATATTTATTTATGTGTCTTACATACTCGGTACATTATTCGTACCAACGTCCCTTTTTCTTAGGAACGTTGCATTTCATGCCTGTAGGTCCTAATAGACAGGTTATGATCCCTACAAGTAAAGTATTACCTCAGCAAAATGCGTTGGTGCGCTCCATTTGCTCTAGAGTTGTCTATTTAGTCAGTATGATTAGTACATATATTGATTGGCATGGCGGGATCATGTCCCGACCTTTATGATATTATGTATTCTTAGAGGTTTGTAGACAGATATCATGTATATAGATACTTGTATGGCCTTGTCGGCCTATGTTTTGAGTATATAAAGGATCATAACGGCCTTATAGGCTCGTATATCATATGTATAAGTTTGGATTATATGTTGGGTCATCCATTGTCGAGTATTTCTCCATGTTTTATTGTACTTATCTCATGACAGCCTCTCTGGTTCATTTACCTATGATAGTATGATATGAAAGATACGATATGTAGGTACTTGATTGAGTAAGGTATCTGGTGCCTGTCGTGCCCCCTTTTTCCCTTTCCTCGCGGAGGGAATCAGGTTTATGACATTTTTGGTATGGGACAACTCTTTCCTTTTGGGAAAAGTTGTTTGCATTTTTAAATAATCGCCACCTACCGATTTAAGGTGTGTTAAGGAACCTATAAGGTTCATATATAGCTACGTTTGATATCCAAAGATAGGGTAAGGGCTTGAAATTATCCTAAGGGGAAGGTGTTAGGCACCCCTCAGGATCCACTAGTGTGGTTCCCGGCTAGACAGTTTTTGTGAATTTGTACAATTAGCAAATAAAACAAATATGGCTCAAATAGTAGGGAATTTAAGTTTGAATACACAAATGTTTGAAAACAATTAGTGAAAGGCGAAATTTTGAAAAGAATTACAATCTTAAGCATGCTTACGAATGTAAAGAGGGGTGTCCTAGGTTTGTTTGTAATATGGATCACATTAGTATAATGCCCGGTAATCACTCCTCAGAAAAGGGGCTACATATGGCTTTAGCGTACCGGTCATCATATCCATATCTACCCTTTTCCGCCCCGTGAAGGTAAGTAAAATGAGGGTTGGTCTCGACCCTTATTGCATGTTGTTACCCGTCCCTTCCTATCAGTCCTGGAAGAATTTAAGACTCATATCCTGTAAGAAGGAGGTTCTAGGCAGACCCTCAGGTTTAAAGGTAAAATACTAAGGTGACATACAAAAGAAGTAGGACTGCATTTAAAGGGGAAAACACAGAAGCACATAGAAGGCTCAGATATACCTCCACAAATAATGTACATAGACAACATGACTCATACACAATTAAGGTCCATGTTTGAATTCTAAAGCATGGTACCTAAGTGATAACAGCATAACTAGATGTATTTCATAACTCAGAAAAGAAGTCTTAATCAGGTTGCCTACTGATTTTAAAAGTTGATAATTAAACACTAATCGTAAAGACAGTTCTGGTTTTATTTGAAACTATTACCTAAGGCTTGCATAGGCATAAAATAGTGTGCAGTAGTCATTCAGAGTTATTAAAATAATGTGGAAATTACTTTTTACCCTAAGAGCATGCTATTCTAGTCGAATGTAGAGATTATTACCAGTTTTATTCGGAAAACATCACAATGTAATATTATTCTTTTATTACCTTTTTCAGGAATCATTAATTAATTAGGCGTCAAAATGCAACAGGATCCTAGAATATGATATCTAATATGCACTGCAGATGGCAGCATTATTGAAAACAGAATCCCTAAGGCATGATTTCTAAATGCACACAAGAGTTGCAGAATTATTGAAGTATGACTTCTAAAAGTACAAGAGTAACAGCTTTTATGACAATGTTGTTATTGTCCTAGGGGCAGGATTTCTAAGTGATAGACATAAAATATGGATTAGTGATGGGTGAGATGCTGAAACAAGAAACATGGGTCCTAAGGGAATAATTTCTAATGCATGTATAAATCTTAAGCATGGTTTCTATTGCACAACTAGAAATATAACCCTAATAACATGTTCTCTACCCTTAAAAACTATAGTATGCCATATTTATCCCCATCCCTTTTTACTAACCAACCCCAATACTTGTTTACAACAAGTTATTACAGACCAACATTGAAAAGAATTACATGAGTAGCAATGAAAATAAGAAGTTACACTATAGAAAGCCTGATTAGGACTTTCTCTCTGAGTTATGCAATAAACCACATCAAGTGACAATATTGTTCCATGACCTTTCTCATATCTGGGTGTGTCGGAGTTCCCTAAGGACCTCAAGGGATCCCGGACAGTGCTCACACCCAGATTCCATAACCAAGACAAAGTAATTGTAGTGTGGAAAGTCAAGCTTTTATGTGTCCAAGTTCAGAGCGAGCTTAAGGGTCCCAAGGCAAGGCTCACACAAAAGGGGCAGAACCTAGTAATCTAGGAGTAGGGTGGGAGTGCTTGACATAGATTTAAAAGAGTTGAGTTGGAAAATAATTTTGAAACAGCATGTCTGAAATAAGGTTTGAAAAACAATGAGAGAGTTGCTTAGGGAAAAACAGTTTTGAAAGGAGAAAGGGACAGAAGCAGCAACAACTTGGAACAGCATACAAAGAGCAAGTTCAGAGAATAGTACAGCTTCAAAAGTTACAAGCAGGGGGAATAAGGGGTTAGGGACATAGAGGACCCAAATCAGAAACACATAAACATGGCTGGGAAGAGATGCATATAGACCAGCAAGTACAAGAAACAAGTAGGGACTGACTGGTCTTCAGAACACAAACAATTACTTCAAAGAGTGAACAAGGGAATCATGCTTGAAATTAGAATTATAATAAGACATAGGGATAGAGTATGGGAATGGCCATGTTGCGGTCTGTTACACATAACTAGTCATGACTTAGCATTAATCAAGTACATTGCGGACATACTAGTTGAGGAACCTAAATAGGAACTCGAATAGACATGCTGATTACATTTGAATAAGAGAGCACATAACTTAAGCATGTTGAATAAAGCAGTAAACAAGAAGGGCAATTAATTAACATGAGCCATTAAGTAAGTGCATACAATGGGGGGCACATAGAGTTGAGTTTCAAATTTGAACTAGGAACATACCAGTTAAGGAAGCGAAGTGCAGAAACATAAAGCAAGTATAGTTGCACATTCTAGCCTTGGCTTTCAGCCGGTTAGACAAGCAGTAGCACAAGTAGTAAAGAAAGAAGAGAGAGTTTGAGTGTGTATGTATGTGTTCTGAACTATTGTTCGTGTGTTGAGAGGCAAAACAAGAGTGTATATATAGCACTTTAGGAGTAGAACTAATAAGGTAAAGAGAATCAGAGTTCAATCAATTAAGGATCAATCAACCAATCACAGAATCAATAAACATAAGGGAGTCGGGAATAGACCCCTTAATTATGGGTAATTGATTGACGGTAATAACAAAAGAGTTTAATTAAGGCAAGAATCCCAATCATACAAAATAAAGGATCAGTAAAAATCACAAAATTATATTGATGGATAGTAAAGGCATGTGTGATCAATTAAAATCACAAATAAGGAAACAAATAAAGTTCATGCATACAAATCTTTAACAGATCAAACCAGGAAACCAAAATTTTAAAAAATGATACTGATTTCTGGAAAGAAATATCAAATACCATAAATAGGAAATAGTCTAAGAAAACTTCACAAAAAATACAGAAATTAGCTGGAAAACAGAGGCGAACCTTAATAGAGATTAATTAGGGCAAAAAATCGTAGAATAAGGGATTTGACAAAGAAAATGTTTAAGTCCCAGAAATAGGGCAAAGTAATATGATCGTTAACATAGAAAGTACCCAGAATCGAGGCAAAGGTTAGAAAAAATCAAAATATCAACTAAGGTTTGAACACTCTGGTAAAAGTCAGTCATGAAAATAAAAGAAGAGTCGATTAAGTACTTAAAAGTCAGAAAACTTTTGAAAAAAAAAACAACTCGCAATTAACCCTAGTTTAAAATTTTGGAATAGTTGGTTAAAGCAGGAGGTTATTGAAGGTGAAACGCCTAACAATACTCGAATCACCTCAGATCTAGAAAGATCTGAGAGGAATCGAACAATAGCGACTTTAGGGTTTTGTAAAATAGTAAAGATGGAGAACGTTCGATTAAAAACTCATGGATACACTTAGATCTAAGACAAATCTAAAGAAAAGTGGAAAATCTCAAGAGATAGGGTTTCATAGAACCCAAAGAAGGTGAGAAAATATTAGATCATTACCGGTTTCAACCGAAAAAGCCATGGATCTTACTCGAACGACCATGGATGACTGTAAAGCAGCATAAAAGACCATGGATAGAAGTTGAGCAAGATCTGGACTAGATCTCTTTGAGATCTTTCCACGAAATCACAAAAACGGGCAACTAGGAGACGTAAGAGACAAGTATACATCTCAACCAGCCATGGGAATCCATTGATTGAGTGAGGATCGAAAGGGATTAGGGCTGGTTTAGGTGAAAACGGCTAGGGTTAGATTTAGGTCTCAAAGAGAATTGGAGAGGAAAGGGGATTCTAGGGCAGCGGTGTGATAAGAAATGAATTAGGTTAGGGGGTCGTTCAGGTTAAAAAAGCTAAGAGGGAATAGGGGCCATTGATCTTAGAGATCAAAGGCCAGGAAGAGAAGGGTAGGTGGGGTTCCGGGTTTGGGCATGGGTAAAGAGGGTGTGGGTCGGGTTTTAATTAAAACTGGGTTGGTAAATTGGTGTCCAATTTTGGGCTACAATTAAAAGCCAATTTGCCTATATTCTAAATAGCCATTTTTCCTTATTTAATTTATAAAAATAGTAAATAGTTTCTAAAAACTAATTTAAAGGTATATATAATATATAATTAATAATTTGAAAATATAGGATTTAATTTTATGCGTATAAAACATAATTAAATCTAGAAGGGCTAGTATTGCAATTATGTGCAATTTAGCTTTAAAAATACTAAATAAAATTTTAAAAATATGTAAAAAGTTGCTTTTGCCATATTTTGGCATAAGTATAGAAATACAATAGATGAATTATCAAAACAATAATTTTAGAAATGATTATTGGGGATTTTATGGATAAAAGGGAGAAAATAATTAATTTAAAACCATAAAAATATGAAAAAATAATAAAACCCTTGGAAATGCTTATATATGCATATATATGCTATTTTGAAGGTATTTTGCATATTAAAAATATATAAGGAAAAAATAGGTATCAACAGTGCTCGTTGCGGCCCATCGATTTGGGTCGTGACAAATTTATTTTATATAATCAAAATTATACTTTTCGAAATCGTCTCAATCATCTCAATTTTTCTTCAATATCAAAATGGTTTGGTTAATTTTCAATATTTATCTTAAAATGTCATATAATAGTCACATCTAGAAGTTAGAAGGCAATAAGATACGTACTTACTTCGAACTTCAACAAAACTCTCTAGGAATTTTTATACTTTAAAAGACGATGAATCAAGGGTGTATGAAAAATTTAGAATAGAGATTGGACTCAAGATTATAGTCTATTAGAAGACTAAGTATACAATAAGAAAAATCTAAATAATATGAGAGGAAAAGTATTCAATACTTTATGGTTAGCTACTCAAGATCGCTGGATTACCTATGGCTTACTACTTAAGATTCTAGGGAGAACTAATTTAATTTTAATAGGAGTAGCATTATAGGTTTGAGAGTTTAGACTTTAAGCTTTAATTACTTATTGGTTTGTAAACATTTCCTTAATCACAAAGCCCAAGGAAAAAATTAATATTTTGTTATTTTTTAATATAATATATGAAATATATTTGTCTTATATAAAATTATTCGGGACGGTTTGGTATCTTTTGATTTATTCTTATGAAACTAAAAACTTACTCTATTTATCGGTACGGTCACAGTTTTATATAAAAATCTATGATTTTATTAAAAGAAACCTAATAATAAGTTTAGTACGATTCGATTTAGTGGTTTAGTCAATTTTTAAAGATCCACTGACACCCTTAATTCATACTAAAGCTCTAGCAAAGGATCCATTTACAATTCTTTGCAGCAAGCTAGGAGTGGTGAAACCACCTTACAAGCTTGAGGGGAAGTGCTGGTGATCATGGCTAAGCTCCCGTTTGGCAGTAGATGTTGCCTTCATTTTTTATTTTAAAAAATTTGAAAAAAATGTTTGTTTATGAAATATGATCATGTTTTGGGGAAAAAATTAAAAATTTCCAAGTTCGCCAAATCTGCTTTAGGGAAGTTTTAGGGTGAAATTTTTTCCTTTCAAATTTTTTTCAAATAAAATGCATGTCCAAGATGTAATATTGTAGACTTTCTCTCTTGGTTCACGATTGCGTGCATGCTATCCTGCGCTGATCGAAAAAGGGGAGGGGACGACCAAAGAAGATGATAACAAAGTTTAGCTAGATGAATTCATAGCATCATGAAGTAGGAGTTGAAATCTGGGGAGGAATTGTGAAATTGATTCACAAATAGTAGCCCTAAGTTGTGACAAAAGAACACTAGTGAACTCGAGCAACATGCAGATGAAATTAACACAGGATCTGAGACTTTTGAGTCCTACATGAGGAATTCTACACCTCAACCAACTTTTGGGAAGACAAGTATGGGAAATCTAGAAGTGAGTATTGTTTCACCAATGGAAGCAGCGAGTAGTCTGAAGGAGAAAAGTATCATAGAGGAAACGAGCAGAGCAAAGTTTTCGAAGGATCAACAAACACAGAATCAGAATTCAACAAAAATAACAGATCCAGAGGCGTCAAAAATAGAGATTGGGAAAAAGGAGAAAACTGGACAAATCTATTCACTGGGAATAAAATGGCTGTAGGAGGAATGGATCTAGTCTTCATATCACCTACCATTCATGATGGAGTTAAAAAGGTTCAATTGCAATAGGAGGAGAACAAAAAGACTATAATAGTGTATGTTATTGGAGAATCACCTTCAATAGGAGCCATGGAGAGATTCATAGCTACATAGTGGAATTTTGCTGTGAAACCTGTAATTTTCTACCACAATGAGGGTTACTTTTTATTCTATTCAATAGCATGGATGATAAGAATGCAGTATTGTATTCAGGACCATATACCATGGGAGCAAAACCATTGATTCTAAAGTCATGGTCAGAAGATTTCAATTTGTATAATGAAGTTTTGAAGACTATTCCACTATGGGTGAGCTTTCCTAATCTTCCTTTGAATTGCTAGGGAAGAATGACTCTAAGCAGAATTGCTAGTGGATTGAGATCTCCTTTATATGCTAATAAATGCACAAGTAATGCATCTAGAATCTCTTATGCCAAAGTACTTATTGAAATAGACATCAGCAAGGAATTACCCAAAAGTATTAAAATATAATAACCTATATAGAAAGAATTTGAACAACTTGTGGAGTATGAATGGGTGCCAAAATATTGTAAAAAGTGTTTGATGGTAGGACATGATTGTGATTGACAACAAGGAAGAGTTGGAGCAGACAAAAGGAATATGCAAGGTGAGCAGCAACAGCAAAGACTAGTAATGCCTAAGCAACAAAGAAGGAATGTTAATGTAAATGGTAATATACAGCAGTCAAAGAAACTAGTAACTCAATGGGTGGAAGTAGGGCCAACAAAACAAATGTAGAAGGACACATGCAAGGAAATAGCTCAAGAGCAACAGAATGACCCACAGAAGCCCAATGAAAACCGGCAAGTGTAGACAAAAGCTAAAGGCAGAGGAGGAATGACAAGTCCAATACAGTAAGTGCTCATTACTAAGAACGGATTCTCTCCATTAAGAGAGGAAACAACTGAAGGCAGTACAAGTTAGGTAGATGATGATAAAGCTGAAAGTAGTATGGGAGAAGATGAACGGAAAGCACTGCCTAATACAAAGTCTATATGAAGATATCTACTTGGAATGTGAGGGGCTTCAATAAGGTACATAAGCAGAAGGAAATGAAAACTTTCTTGAAAAAAATAAAAAATTAGTCTTATAGCAATAGTAGAATATAAAGTGCAAAATAATAAAGAAAAAGAGATCATCAATAAATGTGCACCAGGATGGAGTTGGTGTTCGAATAGATTAGCTAATGAGAAAGGGAGAATATGGATCCTATGGGATATTGATAGTATTCAGTTCACTCTGATTCAGAATCATACTCAGTACATCCATGGAATAGTTGAAAATAGTAGTTCTAGCAAACAATTTGCTTTTACAACTATTTATGGATTGCATACCATTGCTCATAGGTGTGACATTTGAAAAGCACTAAGGAGAATAGATTCTTAGATGATTGACTCCTGGTTAATCATGGGAGACTTTAATGCAATAATGGACATTGAAGATAAGGTAAATGGCACAGTAGTACAGGAAAATGAGATCAAAGACTTTAGGTCTCTAATGGAGGATTTCATATTGAATGAGCTTGGAACTATGGGTAGATCTTATAGATGGACAAACAACCATGTTTATAGCAGAATTGAAAGAGCCATAGTTAATGCACACTGGATGATAAACATGCCTCCAATGCAAGTTCATGTGATGGATCCTCAGTTTTCTGATCACTCTCCATTGTGTATAGAGATGGAAGTAGAAATGGAACATAAATGGATACCTTTCAAGTTTTTAATTGTCGTTCTGAACATCCAGAATTTGAAAGTATAATTAGAGACAAATGGAACAAGGATAATAGAAGAATGAAAGATGTCAGGTACAATCTGAAAAGTGTCAAAGCAGCCCTTAAGAGTCTGAACAAGAGGGAGTTTACCAATACAAAAAATAAGGTTCAACAATTAAGAGAAGAGTTAGCCAACATTCAAGCACAAATGAGAACCACTACAACAACAGCTGACATGTTTGAATCAGAGAGAAACACAAAGAAGCAACTGGAGAAATGGAGTACAATAGAGGAGAGCATCTATAGACAAAGATCTAGAATCCAATGGCTCCAATTGGGTGATTCCAACACAGCCTTTTTCTTTGCATTGCATGAAAGGGAGAGGAGCACAGAATCGGATCAAATTCCTAAATGATGACAAGGGACGACTGATAAAAAAGCCAAAAGGTATTGAACAAGAAATAGTGGGGTTCTACAGAGGATTGCTAGGGAGATCCACTAGTAGCATACCTGCTATTAATCCTAGCAAAATGATAAAAGAACCAGGAGTTACAAGGTCTCAGCAGCTACAACTTATAGTTCCTTTCACTAATGAAGATGTGATGAAGGCACTGCAGGGGGTAGAAGATTCAAAGGCACCGAGTGGGGACGGGATTAACGATTCTACAAGAAGACTTGGCACATAGTTGATAAAGATATTACAAAAGCCGTTTTCGAATTCTTTGATGAAGGGATAATGTACAAACCAGTAAATAGCACAACAGTTACTCTGATCCCAAAAGTGAAAAAATCCCTCCTCTGTAAAACAGTTCATACCAATATCTTGTTGTACTATCATATATAAGATCATCTCCAAAATGCTCACAAGCATATTACAACCAGTAATGGGGTCCCTAGTAGATATGAGTCAAGCAGCATTTGTACCAGGCAGAATATTAAGTGATAACGTTCTATCGGGGCATGAACTTATTAAAGGTTGTGGGAGGAAAGGCGTATGGTAAAGATTGATATTAAAAAGGCGTATGATTCTATAGAATGAAATTTCCTTGAACAAGTTCTCACAGAAATAAATATCCCAGAAAAGTTTCTTTCATGGATCATGGCATGTCTTACTACAATGTCCTATACTATAGTTGTAAATGGAAATCAAACAAGTCCCTTTGATGCAAGAAGAGGAGTTAGACAAGGAGATCCATTGTCACCATACCTCTTTGTTCTAGCCATTAGGGTTGCTTAGCGAGCGGATTGGGTGGTTATTTACTCTTAACGGTTTGGCTTAACAGTTATCGGCTTTTAAATGTATTAATCCGTTAGCCACCCGATAAAATATCGGGCGGATTGGTATCAAATTAGCTCTTATCGGGCATTTATCGGCCTAATATACATATTCACTAAATTGTGTTTTTCCTGTTGGACATGAAATAGCTGAACTGATTATAGAGCATGAATCGAAAGCAATGCAGATGTAAGTTTAACACCATAAAAGCAATTGAGAACACTGTTTCAAACAGGTGTGAATTCACCAAATATCGTCGATGAGACGATTGCTCTAGATTGAAGGGGTGTTAAAATGCACATCCCGTTTGACTAAATTCATTCCCTCTTTGACACCATTATTCTTACTTGTAAACAATAACTAGTGATTTTCCATAGAGCCCCTATGTAAGGAAGAGTAAAGAATAAAATAGGAAATGCTTTTCAAAGAAAATTTATTAAAAATATCAAACATGGACTGGTTTAAACTCGTTAATCCAAGATCCTTAAACCAAGGACGTGAAGCTTTGAAATCTTGGATTAGATAAGAAGGAAAGAAATAAATAAAGTCAAGACCTCAGATAACCAAAAGGAATAAGGAAATACAGACGGGTTTGTTTTTGTTATTCATTTTTTAGGGTTTTAGTTTTTTTATATTAAATATATATAAATAAAAATAAATTTTATATATATATATATATATATATATATATATATATATATATTTTCTTAACGGATTATCCGTTAAGAAAATTAAATAATACGCCACCAAATCGATAAGCCGTTAATAAAAAAAATTCAATTCGTTCCCCGTCCGTTAAGCCGTTAAGCGGTTACCAGTAAGCCATTAAGATTCGGTTTTTAGTTTTGGATCGGTTTTGAACACCCCTACTAGCCATGGAGTGTCTCACTAGAATTTTAAAACTCTGAAGGAGAAGCCTGATTTTAACTAGCATCCCAGGTAGGGGTGTTCATGGTTCGGTTTGGATCGGTTTTCCCCGAAAAAGAAACCAAACCAAGTCGGTTTTTCAAATATTAGAGCCAAACCATACCAATTAAGTCAGTTTTTTTCGATTCAGTTTATGTCGGATTTTGTCAGTTTTTTTATTTTTTCGGTTATTTGTCGGTTTTTCCCTTAAATATACGACATACACTACCAAACACATATTTCGGTGACCAAATTTTTAATGTAACACTATCAAATTAATTGCTCTTTTAAAAATCTATTATTTATCAAGATATATTGATGATAATTGAATTAAATAGTGATGAATAATTTAAGGACTCAATTAAAAATATATTATTTTTAAACACGAAATGGATTCTTACACTTAACAAAAGAAAACTACTAATCAAATTAGAAAGTAAAGGTAAACAACTATACTAAAAGTGCAAATTATTAACATTTACCATAAAAAAAATTTGAAACTTTGTATAAAAATATACATATATATAGGTATAATAAAAAATTTGAAATAGCTACTCCTATAGTAGGTTTGGTTCGGGTTTTTCCGGTT
Source organism: Nicotiana glauca (assembly GCA_026770625.1). Classification (NCBI taxonomy): domain Eukaryota; kingdom Viridiplantae; phylum Streptophyta; class Magnoliopsida; order Solanales; family Solanaceae; genus Nicotiana; species Nicotiana glauca. The sequence continues at coordinate 48,883 of MU764604.1, read as the reverse complement.
TTTTTCTGATTAAAACCATAATCAAACCAAATTTGATCGGTTTTTAAAACTCATAACAAAAACCAAATCAAACCACAAAGTATCTGTTTTTTTGGTCGGTTTGGTTTGGTTTTCGGTTTGGCTCAGTTTTTCGGGTTTTTATGAACACCCCTAATTCCAGGTGCGAGAAGTTAAATATTGTTCGACTCAGCTTTGCAAATGACTTGTTACTGTTCTGTAGCGGTGATGTGGTTTCCATTAAGCTACTATATGAGTGTTTTGATCAGTTTTCAAGAGCGTCAGGTTTGATTACAAACCAAGATAAAAGTTCCATATATTTTGGAGGGGTTACAGAGGATATTCAGCAACAAATTCCCTACCTTTCAGGTATTTAGGAGTCCCATTGAGTACTAAGAGGTTATCCATAACTCAATGTCAACCTCTGCTGTATAAGATTCTAAGCAGAATCAAGCACTGGATAGCCAAATTCCTATCATACACAAGAAAATTACAATTGACCAAAAGTGTGTTGTTTTCTATTCAATCCTTTTGGTCCCAAATATTTCCTCTGCCTAAGAAGATCATTCAAGGAATTGAGAAAATTTGCAAAAGGTTTTTATGGATAGGAGAAACTAAGAGCAGGGCTAAAGCCTTAGTAGCTTGGAAGCAATTGTGTTGGCCAAAATTTGCAGGGGGTTTGAACATAACAGATATCTTAATATGGAATAGAGCTGCTTTGATCAAGCATCCATGGAATATAAATAAGAAGAAAGACCACTTGTGGATACAATGGATTCACATGTACTATATCAAGCAACAGGTAGTTCAAATAATAACTAGTGATTTTCCATAGAGCCCCTATGTAAGGAAGAGTAAAGAATAAAATAGGAAATGCTTTTCAAAGAACATTTATTAAAAATATCAAACATGGACTGGTTTAAACTCGTTAATCCAAGATCCTTTAACCAAGTAGGTGAAGATATGAAATCTTGGATTAGATAAGAAGGAAAGAAAGAAAGAAAGAAAGAAAGTCAAGGCCTCAGATAACCAAGAGGAATAAGGAAATACAGACGGGTTTGTTTTTGTTATTCATTTGCAAGGGTTTTAGTTTTTTTATATTAAATATATATAAATAAAAATAAATTTAATATATATATATTTATATTCTTAACGGCTTAACGGATTATCTGTTAAGAAAATTGAATAATCCGCCCCAAACCGATAAATCGTTAATAAAAAAAATTTAATTTATTCCCCGTCCGTTTAGCCGTTAAGCCGTTACCAGTAATCAATTAAGCTTCGGTTCGGTTTTCAGTTTTGGATTGATTTTGAACACCCATACTAGTCTTGGAGTGTCTCACTAGAATTTTAAAACTCTGAAGGAGAAGCCTGATTTCAACTACCATCCCAGGTGTGAGAAGTTGAATATTATTCAACTCAACTTTGCAAATGACTTATTACTATTCTGTAGCGGTGATGTGGTTTCCATTAAGCTACTTTATGAGGGTTTTGATCAGTTTTCAAGAGCATCAGGTTTGATTGCAAACCAAGACAAAAGTTACATATATTTTGGAGGGGTTACAGAGGATATTCAGCAATAAATTGTACAATGCTTAGGTTTTTCTACAGGATCCCTACCTTTCAGGTATTTAGGAGTCCTATTGAGTACTAAGAGGTTATCCATAACTCAATGTCAACCTCTGCTGGATAAGATGCTAGGCGGAATCAAGCACTGGACCGCAAAAATTCCTATCATACACAGGAAGATTACAATTGATCAAAAGTGTGTTATTTGCTATTCAATCCTTTTGGTCCCAAACATTTTCTCTGACTAAGAAATTCATTCTAGGAATTGAGAAAATTTGCAAAATGTTTCTATGGATAGGAGAAACTAAGAGTAGGGCTAAAGCCTTAGTAGCTTGGAAGCAATTGTGTTGGCCAAAATCTGCAGAGGGTTTGAACATAACAAATATCTTAATATGGCATAGAGTTGCTTTGATAAAGTATCTATGGAATATAAACAAGAAGAAGAACCGCTTGTGGATCCAATGGATTCACACATACTATATCAAGCAATATGTAGTATGGAATGTGAATGTTAAACAGGCTGCTTGGCTCACTCAGAAAATCTGCTAAATACTTGAACGAGGCAAGTATAGGAATAGAAGAAGTGATGAATATGCAGGAATACTCCATCAGGCTCGTATATGATAAACTCAGAGGTGAAGTACCTAAAGTAGAATGGAAGAGACTAATTTGTAACAACATCAATAGCCCAAAATAGATTTTCAACTTGTACTTGGCAATTCTTGAAACACTATACACGAGAAACAGATTACTGGGTTGGGGTATAGAAATTTGTTTAGACTGCTCGTCATGTTGAAGAGTAACAGAAAGCCATGATCATCTTTTCTTCAAGTGAAACTATTCAACAATAGTGTCACGACCCATTTCCATAATAGGTCATGAAGACGCCTAATACCGTTGTCGGGAAAGCCAAGTGCGGAAAATATTTCTAACTTCTTATATTAAATTTTATTAGAATTTAAGTGAGATGAATAATCCAGTTAGATTCAAACCGAAAGTGATAGGTAAAGTGAGTAACATAATAATACAACCCAAAAGTAAGTCTACTACTGCGTGTGTGCCAAGACCCGGTGTCACAAGTACGGGCATCTAGTAGAAGATACAAAAGAATCTCTCTATCCTACAGTTTGAGATAAAGAAAGACAGCAAAAGTAAATGAAGACACCATCCGGCTGTTGAGCGACGTAGGAAGGAAGCAGCTCATCGTGGAAGTCTCTGCAACAAACTCAAGGGCGTTCACCAGATGGGTAACCAGATGTATCAGCCTCAGAACCTGTACAATTAAGTGCAGAATTGTAGTATGAGTACATAAACATTATGTACCCAGTAAGTATCCCGTCTAATCTCAAAGAAGTAGAGACGAGAGGTTGACTTGATACTTACTAGGGTCAAGATAATATAATATCAATGTGCTATGCTAAGCATGAAAGTCTCCAATATTTAACAGGTTATAATGAAAAGCAATACTCAGGTTCTTTACCTTATTTCAGTTTCCATTTACTTTTTTTCAATTTCTAAGCAAGTAGGCATGTCATGTCTAGGCATCAATATATATATATCATGCGCAATCATGCCGAGGTCGACGGCCCGCTCCAAAAGAAAATAAATTGTACACTACCGAGGGTCGAACTGCACAAACAATAGATGCATCTATTTTCACCGAGGCGATCGGCCCGCTCCATAAATATCAAGAAAACATCAAGAATGCACACAAAGGCTCATGTATATACAAGGAAACTCTTACAAAGTTAAACAAGTTCATATGTTCACTTTTTTTTTCTCTCAAGTCTCTAGCATATTATAAATGATCATATTAACAATTTAAAGAGAAGAAAACTCCAAATTAGGCATGATGTGAGTCCTAAACTACCCAAGCAATTAATATCATAGTATCTACGCTCGGACTCTCGTCACCAAATACGTACGTAGCCCCGCATTTAGTAGCAAATTCTCATTTATTATACCTATGGGGACAATTTCCTCTTACAAGATTAGAAAGGAGACTCACCTCGCTCCAAAGTGCACTTCCAGTTACCAAGAACGAGCCCAAGTCCTTAATGCAAAGCCGAAAAATCCCAAACTAGTTAAACGAAGTAAGAACTATTTAACATAACCTCACAAGATCGAATTTTAGCTATTTAAGCAATTTTTCAACCCTTAACATAAATTTCTTAAATTCTGACCACGGGCCCACGCGCCCGGATTCCGAGATTTTTCGAAGAAAGTTGCTCTCTACAACCTAAGGATCAATAATATATGATTTCTAGTTCTTTTCATAACAAATTTCATGATTAAATCTTAGTTTTATTAAAATCCTAAGTCTAGCTCTAACCCCTTTGATTTTACTTAGCATTTAGTATTTAATCTACCTAATATACATGTATTTAAACTAAGGATGAACGAAAATTACTTACCTCACAAAGCTATATTGGAATCCCCTCTTTGAAAGCTCCCAAATCGCCCAAGTGTGGAGCAAAATGAAGTAAATGGTCTTTGAGCTCGAATTAAATGAAGCTCACTGCCCAATGATTTCCGCATCTGCAGTTTGGGGACTGTATCAGCGGTCCCGCACCTACAAAAAGGGGGGTCGCATCTTTGGAATTGGGAGAAAGTGGCTGGACCGCTTCTGCGGTCTGAGGTCCGCTTTTGTGAAGCCGCTTCTGTGGTCTGAGGTCCACTTCTGCGGTTTTTGAGTCGCACCTACGATTTCTCCTGGCCTGGCCTGGCCACAGGCCGCTTCTGCGATGAACTGACCGCATCTGCATTCCCACTTCTGCGGTCCTAGAATGGTAAATGCGGTTATGACAAAAGTAGCAAAACTTCAGCTATTCTTCAACTTTCCTACTTCACTCGAACCTCGCTCGTTTGATGCTCGGGGCCCCCGAGCTCGTCCGAGCATACCGACAAGTCTGAAATCATGAGGCGAACCTACTCGAACCGTTGGAACACTCAAAAAATGCTAATTTTAGGAATCACGCCCTAAAAACAAATGAATCAAACTAATGAACTTCATGTTCTTAATTCTCCTCTAACGGGCCAAAACGCCCTTAAACTACTCGGATTGACACCAAATTTTATGGGCAAGTCCTAACTGATATTTTGGACCTGTACCAAGATTCGAGTACGATACCTAGGAAATCAATAATTACTTAGTTTCTTTAATTCTTTAATACTTCAATTTAATAATTTCCAATAAAAATTCATTACTCGGGTTAGGGAACTCAGAATTTGATTCCGGGCATACGACTAGGTCCCATATTTTTCCACGGACCCTCCGGGACCGTCAAGTCCCGAATTCGGGTCCGTTTTCCTAAAAAGTTGACCGAAGTCAAACTTGGCCTTTTAAGAGAATCTTAAAGAAACAAGTGGACATATTTTTACTCAAAACTCTTCCAACTCCTGAACAACCCATCCCCGTAAGTTATAAATTAGCTAAAGCAAGCGCGGGAAGTTTTATGTAAGGGAACGGGGTTCTAAAAGGCAAAACGACTAGTCGGTTCATTACATTCTCCACCTCTTAAACAAATGTTCATCCTTGAACGGACATAGAAAAGTACATGGACTGCTGAATAAGTTGGGATATCTGCTCCGCATGTCCTCATCGAACTCCCAGGTCGCCTCCTCGATCGATTGGCCCCTCCACTGGACTCTCACCGCAGAAATCCTCTTGGACCTCAACTGGCAATCCTGCCTATCAACAATTGCAACTGGCTCCTCCTCATAGCCCAAACTCTCATCTAACTGAATAGTACTGAAGTCCAACACGTTATAGGTCTGCATGATACTTTCGAAGCATCGAAACATGAAAGACTGGGTGAACTCCCGATAAACTAGGGGTAAAGCAAGCTCATAGGAAACCTCCCCAACTTGTCTCAACACACAAAAGGGCCAATAAACATTGGGCTCAACTTGACCTTCTTCCCGAACCTCATAATGCCCTTCATGGGCGAGGCCTTCAAAAGAACCTTCTCGGCAACCATAAATGATACATCACGCGCCTTCTGATCTGTATAGCTCTTCCGTCTAGACTGAGCTGTGCGAAGTCTCTCCTGAATCAACTTTACCTTATCCAAGGCATCCTGTACCAAATCTGTGCCAAGTGACTTAGCCTCACCAAGCTCAAACCACCCGATAGGAAAACGACAATGTCGACTATATAAAGCCTCGTATAGAGCCATATGTATGTTGGACTGATAGTTTTTGTTATACACAAACTCTGCTAAAGGTAAGAACTAATCCCACTGCCCTCCAAAGTCAATCACAGATGCTATAAGCATATCCTCCAGGATCTGAACTGTCCGTTCCAACTGCCCATTGGTTTGAGGATGGAATGATGTGCTAAGCTCGACACGGGTACCCAAATCACTCTAAACGGCTCTCCAGAAATGTGAAGTAAACTGAGGGCCTCTGTCCGATATGATGGAAACCGGCACACCATGCAATCGGACTATCTCCCGAATGTAAATCTGAGCATACCTCTCTGTTGTATAAGTAGTCGCCACCGGAATGAAGTGAGCCGACTTGGTCAGCCTATCCACAATAACCCATACTGAATCAACCTTCTGCAAGGTCCGCGGCAACCCAACTACTAAATCCATAGTGATGCGCTCCCACTTTCACTCTGGAATAGGCATCTGCTGAAGTAGGTCACCCGGCGTTTAGTGTTCATACTTGACCTGCTGGCAATTCAAACATCTAGCTACATACTTCACAATGTCTTTCTTCATTCTCCACCACCAGTAATGCTACCTCAAGTCACGATACATCTTCGTGGCACCCAGATGAATGGAGTACCTCGAACTGTGGGCCTCCTCTAGAATTCTCTCCCTTAAACCATCAGCATTAGGAACACATAGACAGCCCTGAAGCCGTAACACACCATCCTCGCCAATAGAAACTTCCTTGGCACCTCCCTGAACTACTGTCTCTCTAAGAATTGCAAAATTTGGATCATCAAATTGGCGGGCCTTAGTCTGCCCTAACAATGAAGACTGAGCAACCACACATGCTAGAACCCGACTGGGCTCTAAAATATCTAACCTCACAAGTCTGTTAGACAAGGACTGGATGTCCAAATCTAATGGTCTCTCCTCTGCTAGAGTGAATGCCAAACTACCCATACTCTCCGCCTTTCTACTCAAGGCATCCACGACCACATTTGCCTTGCCCGGATGATAAAGAATGGTAAGGTCATAATCCTTTAGTAACTCCAGCCACCTGCGCTGCCTAAAATTAAGGTCCCTCTAGTTGAATAGGTGCTGCAAGCTGCGATGATCAGTGTAAATCTCACATGACACCCCATACAAATAATGCCTCCATATCTTAAGAGCATAAACAATCGCTGCCAACTCTAGATCGTGCACAGGGTGATTCTTCTCATGAACCTTCAACTGACGGGAGGCATATGCAATAACTCGCCCCTTCTACATTAATACACATCCCAAACCGACGCATGAAGCATCCCAATATACCGTGTACATCCTTAAATCAGAAGGCAATACAAGAACTGGTGTCGTGGTCAAAGCTGTCTTGAGCCTCTAAAAGCTCCCCTCATAATCATCGGACCAACGGAATGGGGCACCTTTCTGGGTTAATCTCGTCAAAGGTGATGCAATGGACGAAAAGCCCTGCATAAATCGCCGGTAATAACCTGCTAATCCTAGGAAACTCCTGATCTCGGTCACTGAAGTAGGGCGTGGACAACTTTGGACTGCCTCAATCTTCTTGGGATCCACCTTAATACCCTCTCCTGATACTACATGCCCCAAGAATGCCACTGACTCTAGCCAAAACTCACACTTGGAGAACTTAGCATATAGCTTCTACTCTCACAAGGTCTGAGGTACTACTCTCAAATGTTGCTCGTGCTCCCCCGGGCTACATGAGTATATCAAGATGTTTTCAATGAACACGATAACAAAGGAATCAATATAAGGCCTGAATACCCTGTTCATCAAATCCATAAATGCTGCTGGGGCATTAGTCAAGCCGAAGGACATCACCAGAAACTCATAGTGGCCATATCTAGTCCTGAATGTAGTCTTCAGAACATCCGAGTCCCGAATCTTCAGCTGATGATACCCTGACCTCAGGTCAATCTTAGAGAACACCCTAGCGCCCTACAGCTGGTTAAACAAATCATCAATATGAGGCAATGGATACTTGTTCTTGATGGTAACTTTGTTCAACTGGCAGTAATCGATACACATCCGCATAGTCCCATCCTTCTTCTTCATAAATAGCACTGGTGCGCCCCAAGGCGATACACTGGGCCTAACAAACCCCTTTGCTAACAACTCCTCTAGCTGCTCCTTCAACTTCTTAGGAGCCATAAGGTACGGTGGAATAGATATAGGGTGAGTGACTGGGGCCAAATCAATACAGAAATCAATATCATGATCTGGAGACATGCCAGGAAGATCAGAAGGAAAAATTTCGGCGAACTCTCAGACTACTAGCACTGAATCAATCGTCAGAGACTCTGCAGTGGTGTCTCGAACATAAGCTAAATAATCCAAACACCCTTTCCCGACCATGTGCTGAGCCTTCAGGAAGGAAATGACCTTGTTACGCGTATCAACTATGGAACCCTTCCACTCCAATCTCGGCAATCCTGGCATCACTAGTGAAACAGTCTTGGCATGGCAATCAAGGACGGAGTGATATGGAGATAACCAATCCATGCCCAGGATGACCTCAAAATCGATCATATCAAGTAACAGAAGATCTACTCTAGTCTCGAAACCACAGAAAGTGACCATACAGGACCCGTAGATCTCATCCACAACCACAAATCACCCACAGGAGTGGACACATGAGTAGGAACACCCAAAGGCTTAGGAGAAATAACCAGGAAGTGAGCGAATAGAGATGATACATATGAATAAGTAGACCCTGGATCAAATAATACCGAAGCATCTCTACCAGCGATGGAAATAATACCTGTAATGACGACATCTGAGGCCAATGCATCTGGCTTGGCCGGAAGAGCATAGAATCTAGCTGGAGCACCGGCTGGCTAACCTCCACCTGACTGAGCAATAGCTAGCTGACCCCTCCCTACCTGGCCTCCACCTCTAGAATGGCCCCTACCAGCCTGCCTTCCACCTCTAGGTGGCTGGGCAGCTGGTGCTGGAGTCACGGGTTGTTGTCCCTACTGTACCGCCTTGCCCCGAAGTCTGGGGAAATATCTCATCATGTGACCGGGGTCTCTGCACTCAAAGCAACGTAGTGCGGCAACCTGTTATACGGAGGGCTGACTCTAAAAACCAGAAGATCCACTTGAAGAATCCTGAATAGCCGGCGGGCGATATGAACTCTCCTGTATAGCACGGAAATAAGAACTGGAAGAATCTGGAGGACCTCAATACTTATTGGAGGAACCCTGAATAGCTGGCGGGCGGTAAGAACTCTCTGGCATGGCACAGAAAGTGGAGTGCTATGGAGCACCCCGAACAGGTGGTGGTGCTGAAACCGGAGGCCTACTGGGCTGACCTCTCCCAAACTGACCTCTACCCCTAGTTGGGGCGCCTCTGAACTCTAAAAAAAATCTAGCCCTCTTATCATGCTGATCTTCTCTCCACCCCTCAGACGATAACCCTCAATCCTGCGTGCAATCTCAATCACTAGCTAGTATCCTGTACCATATCTACCTCACGAGCCATACCAGACCGGATAGTAGGGTGTAACCCCGCAACAAACCTCTGAACTCTCTCTGCCTCTATGGGAAGTATCATAAGTGCATGGCGAGACAACTCAGAGAACCTCGCCTCATAATTGATCACTGACATCTGAACCTGTTCTAGATGCTCAAACTGATACTGCAGCTCTTTCCTCTCTGAGGGTGGAATGTACCGATCGAAGAATAGCTTTGTGAACTGACCCCAACTAAGGGGAGGAGAACCTGCTGGCCTTCCAAGTGCATAGGACTACCACTATCTACGAGCCCTGCCCTCGAGCTAAAAAGTAGTAAAGTCAACTCCATGTGACTGCAATATCCTCATGTTGTGCAGTCTGTCCCTGCACCTGTCTATGAAGCTCTAAGAATTCTCATGACGCTCACCTCCGAAGACTGGAGGGTGAAGCCTAGTCCATGTGTCCAATAACTTCTGCGGATCGCCGTCCATGGCTGGCCTAGGCTGGGGTGCCACTGCAGCAACTGGCTGAGCCCCATCTACGGGTAGTGCACCCGGAGTCTGATATACCGCAGCTGCGTGTCCTGAAGCTTGAGCAGTAAGGGTCCTCCTACATGTGAAGTAGCTGGATCTGCTGGAAATAACTCGGCCTGAGTCATAGTGTCCATGAATCGTATCATACGGCCCATGACCTCCTGAAATCCCAGTGCTATCATGAAATCTATCGGGGTAGGCTCAGCTGCGGGCACCTCGCCCTGCTTCTCGATAATAGAATCCATCACAGGACCTGCTGGTGGTGTAGGTGGTGCAACTTCAATGGCTCTGGGATGCCCTCGTCCCCTACCAGGGGCCGGTGCCCTCCCCTGGCCTCTACCTCGGCCTCTAGCAACGGGGGGAGCAGCTCCTCCCGGGTTTGGAACGTTGGCTATACGAATCCTCACCATCTGTGAGAGAGTAAAAGAGGGAAATTTAGTACACTAACCACTGCACGATAGAAAATGAACAAAGAATAGTCTTTCCTAATTCCCTATAGCCTCTCGAGGAAAAAATACATACGTCTCTGTACCGATCAATAAGACTCTATCAACTTTGCCCATAACTCGTGAGACCTACGTGAACCTAGTGCTCTGATACCATATTGTCATGACCCATTTCCATAATAGGTCATGAAGGCGCATAACACCGTTGCCGGGCAAGCCAAGTGTGAAAAACATTTCTAACTTCTTATATTAAATTTTTATTGGAATTTAAGTGAGATGAATACTCCAGTTAGATTCAAACCGAAAGTGATAGGTAAAGTAACATAATAATACAATCCAAAAGTAAGTCCATGCGTGTGTGCCAAGACCCTATGTCACAAGTAAGGGCATCTAGTAGAATATACAAAATAATCTCTCTATCCTACTGTCTAAGATAAAGAAAGACAACAAAAGTAAAGGAAGACTCCATCCAGCTGCTAAGCGACGTAGGAAGGAAGCAGCTCACCGTGGAAGTCTCTGCCACAAACTCAAGGGCGCGCACCAGACCGGTCACCAGATGTATCAGCCTCAGAACTTGTACAATTAAGTACAGAAGTGTAGTATGAGTACATAAACAATATGGACCCAGCAAGCATCCCCTTTAATCTCGAAGAAGTAGAGACGAGAGGTCGACTTGGTACTTACGAGGGTCAAGATAATATAATATATATATATATGATATGCTAAGCATAAATGTCTCCAATATTTAACAGGTTATAATGAAAAGCAATACTCAGGTTCTTGACCTTATTTCAGTTTCCATTTACTTTTATTCAATTTCTAAGCAAGTAGGCATGTCATGTCTAGGCATCAACATATATATATATATATATATATATATATATATATATATATATATATATATATATATATATATATATATATATATATATATATATATATATATGT
>MU764604.1:8100-37594 GCA_026770625.1 Nicotiana glauca | reverse complement strand
ATATATATATATATATATATATATATATATATATATATATATATATATATATATATATATATTATATATCATGCTGAGGTCGATAGCCCCCCTCCAACAGAAAATAAATTATGCACTGGCGAGGGTCGAACGACATAAACCATATATGCATCTATTTTCACCAAGGCGATCGGACTTCTCCATAAATATCAAGAAAACATCAAGAATGCAAACAAAGGCTCATGTATACACAAGGAAACTCTTACAAAGTTCAACAAGTTCATATGTTTACTTTTTTTTTGTTATTTCTCTCAAGTCTCTAGCATATTATAAATGATCATATTGACAATTTAAATAGAAGAAAACTCCAAATTAGGTATGATGTGGGTCCTAAACTACCCAAGGAATTAATATAATAGTAGCTACGCACGGACTCTCGTCACCAAATACGTACGTAGCCCCTGCATTTAGTAGCAAATTCTTATTTATTATACCTATGGGGACAATTCCCTCTTACAAGGTTAGAAAGGAGACTCATCTCGCTCCAAAGTGCACTTCCAATTACCAAGAACGAGCCCAAGTCCTTAATTCGAAGACGAACAATCCCAAACTAGTTAAACAAAGTAAGAAATAGTTAATATAACCTCACAAGATCGAATTCTAGCTATTTAAGCAATTTTCCAACCCTTAACAAAAATTTCTTATATTCCGACCCCGGGCCCAAGCGCCCGGATTCCGAGGTTTTTTGAAGAAAGTTGCTCTCTACAACCTAAGGATCAACAATATATGATTTCTAGTTATTTTCATAGCAAATTTCATGATTAAATCTTAGTTTTATTAAAACCCTAAGTCTAGCTATAACCCCTTTGATTTTACTTAGTTTTTACTATTTAATCTACCTAATATACATGTATTTAAACTAAGGATGAATGAAAATTAATTACCTCACAAAGCTATGTTGGAATCCCTTCTTTGAAAGCTCCCAAATCGCCCAAGTGTGGAGTAAAATGAAGTAAATGGTCTTTGAGCTCGAATTAAATGAAGCTCACTGCCCAGCGCTTTCCGCATCTGCGGTTTGGGGACCGCATCTGCATCCCGCACCTGCGGAAATGGGGGTCGCATCTACGAAATTGGGCGAAAGTGGCTGGACTGCTTCTGTGGTCTAAGGTCCCCTTATGCGAAGCCGCTTCTGTAGTTTGAGGTCCGCTTCTGCGCCTTTCGAGACGCACCTGTGGTTTCTCCTAGCCTGGCCACTGGCCACTTCTGCGATGGACTGACCGCATATGCGGTCCTAGAACCGCAGATGCGGTTATTACAGAAGCAGCAAACCTTCAACTATTCTTCAACTTTCCTACTTCACTCGAACCTCGCTCGTCTGACGCTCGGGGCCCACGAGCCCTGCCCGAGCATACCGACAAATCTAAAATCCTGAGACTAACCTACTCGTACTCTCGGAACACTCAAAACAACGCTAATTCTCGGAATCACCCCTAACACCAAATGAATCAAACTAATGAACTTCAAGTTCTTAATTCTCCTCTAACGGGCCAAAACGCCCTTAAACTACTCGAATTGACACCAAATTTTACGGGTAAGTCCTAACTAATATTTCGGACCTGTACCAAGCTTCGAAACCAAAATTCGAGCCTGATACCTAAGAAATCAATGATTACTTACTTTCTTTAATTCTTTAAAACTTCAATTTAACAATTTCCAATAAAAATTCATTACTCGGGTTAGGGAACTCAAAATTCGATTCCAGGCATACTCCTAGGTCCCATATTTTTCCACGAACCCTTTGGGACCGTCAAGTCCCGAATCCGGGTCCGTTTTCCCAAAAAGTTGACCGAAGTCAAACTTGGTCTTTTAAAAGAATCTTAAAGAAATAAGTGGACATATTTTTACTCAAAACTCTTCCAACTCCCGAACAAACCATCCTTGCAAGTTATAAATTAGCTAAAGTAAGCGCAGGAAGTTTTATTTAAGGGAACGGGGTTCTAAAAGGCAAAACGACCAGTCGGTTCGTTACATTTTCCACCACTTAAACAAATTTTCACCCTCGAACGGACATAGAAAAGTACCTGGACTGCTGAATAAGTTGGGATATCTGCTCCACATGTCCTCCTCGGACTCCCAGGTCGCCTCTTCGATCGGTTGGCCCCTCCATTGGACTCTCACCGCAAAATCCTCTTGGACCTCAACTGGCGATCCTACCTATCGATAATGGCATATGGCTCTTCCTCATAGCCCAAACTCTCATCTAACTGAATAGTACTGAAGTCCAACACGTGGGATAGGTCAGCATAATACTTTCAAAGCATCGAAACATGAAAAACTGGGTGAACGCCCGATAAACTGGGGGGTAACGCAAGCTCATAGGCAACCTCCCCAACTCGTCTCAACACCCAAAGGGGCCACTAAACCTTGGGTTCAACTTGCCCTTCTTCCCGAACCTCATAATGCCCTTCATAGGCGAGGCCTTCAATAGAACCTTCTCGCCAACCATAAATGATACATCACACGCCTTCTGATCCGCGCAACTCTTCTATCTAGACTGAGCTGTGCGAAGTCTCTCTTGAATCAACTTTACCTTATCCAAGGCATCCTGTACCAAATCTGTGCCTAGTAACTTAGCCTCACCAAGCTCAAACCACCCGATAGGAGAATGACAATGTCGACCATATAAAGCCCCGTACGAATCCATCTCTATGCTGGACTGATAGCTGTTGTTATACGCAAACTCTCCTAAAGGCAAGAACTAATCCCACTACCCTCCAAAGTCAATCATACATGCTCTAAGCATATCCTCCAGGATCTAAACTGTCCGCTCCGACTGCCCGTCGGCTAGAGGATGGAATGATGTGCTAAGCTCGACACGGGTCCCCAACTCACTCTGAATGGCTCTCCAGAAATGGGAAGTAAACTGAGGGCCTCTGTCTGATATGATGGAAACCGGCACACCATGCAATCGGACTATCTCCCGAATGTAAATCTTAGCATACCTCTCTACTGTATAAGTAGTCACCATCGGAATGAAGTGAGCCGACTTGGTTAGCCTATCCACAATGACCCACACTGAATTAACCTTTCGCAAGGTCCGTGGTAACCCAACTACGAAATCCATAGTGATGCGCTCCCACTTCCACTCCGGAATAGGCATCTACTAAGTAGGCCACCCGGCCTCTAGTGTTCATACTTTACCTTATGGCAATTCAAACATCTAGATACATACTCCATGATGTCTTTCTTCATTCTCTGCCACCAGTAATGTTGCCTCAAGTCACGATACATCTTCGTAGCACCCGGATGAATGGAATACCTCAAACTGTGGGCCTCCTCTAGAATTCTCTCCCTCAAACCATCAATGTTACGAACACAAAGACGGCCCTGAATTCGTAACACACCATCCCCGTCAATAGAAACTTCCTTGGCACCTCCGTGAACTACCGTATCTCTAAGAACTGCCAAATGTGGATCATTGAACTGGCGGGCCTTAATATGCCCCAACAACGAAGACTGAGCAACCACACGTGCTAGAACTTGGCTGGGTTCTGAAATATCTAACCTCGCAAGTCTGTTAGACAAGGACTGGATGTCCAAAGCTAATGGTCTCTCCTTTGCTAGAATGAATGCCAAACTACCCATACTCTCTGCCTTTCTGCTCAAGGCATCCACGACCACATTTGCCTTGCCAGGATGATAAAGAATGGTAAGGCCATAATCCTTTAGTAACTCCAGCCACCTGCGCTGCCTCAAATTAAGGTCCCTCTGCTTGAATAGGTGCTGCAAGCTGCGATGATCAGTGTAAACCTCACATGACACCCCATACCAATAATGCCTCCATATCTTAAGAGCATAAACAATCGCTGCTAACTCTAGATCGTGCACAAGGTGATTCTTCTCATGAACCTTTAACTGACGGGAGGCATATGCAATAACTCACCCCTCCTGCATCAATACACATCCCAAACCGACGCATGAAACATCGCAATATATCGTATACATCCCTAAATCGGAAGGAAATACAAGAATTGGTGTTGTGGTCAAAGTTGTCTTGAGCCTCTGAAAGCTCCCCTCACAATCATCGGACCAACGGAATGAGGCACCATTCTAGGGTCAATCTCGTTAAAGGTGATGTAATGGATGAAAAGCCCTGCACAAATCGCCGGTAATAACATGTTAATCCTAGGAAACTCCTGATCTCGGTCACTGAAGTAGGTCATGGCCAACTCTAGATTGCCTCAATCTTCTTGGGATCCACCTTAATACCCTCTCCTTACAAAATATGCCCCAAGAACGCCACTGACTCTAGCCAAAACTTACACTTGGAGAACTTAGCATATAGATTCTGCTTTCGCAAGGTCTGAAGTACTACTCTCAAATGTTGCTCGTGCTCCTCCAGGCTACGTGAGTATATCAAGATGTCATCAATGAGACGATAATAAAGGAATCAATATAAGGTCTGAATACCCTTTTCATCAAATAAATAAATGTCGTTGGGGCATTAGTAAAGCCGAAGTACATCACCAGAAATTCATAGTGGCCATATCTAGTCCTGAATGCAGTCTTCGGAACATCCGAATCCCGAATCTCCAGCTCATGATACCCTGACCTCAGATCAATCTTAGAGAACACCTAGCGCCCTGCAGCTGGTTAAACAAAACATCAATATGAGTCAACGAATACTTGTTCTTGATGGTGACTTTGTTCAACTGGCGGTAGTCAATACACATCATAGTCCCATCCTTTTTTTTTTACAAATAGCACTGGTGCGCCCCAAGGCGATACACTGGGCCTTACAAACCCCTTTGCTAACAACTCCTCTAGTTGCTCCTTCAACTCTTTCAACTCCTTAGGAGCCATAAGGTACGGTGGAATAGATATAGGTTGAGTGCCTGGGGCCAAATCAATATCACAATCTAGAGACATGCCAGGAAGATCAGAAGGAAAAGCATCGGCAAAATTTCGGACTACTAGCACTAAATCAATCGTCAGAGACTTTGAAGTGGTGTCTGGAACATAAGCTAAATAAGCCAAACACCCTTTCCCGAACATGTGTTGAGCCTTCAAGAAGGAAATGACCTTGCTAGGCGTATCAACTGTGGAACCCTTCCACTCCAATCACGGCAATCCTGGCATCGCTAGTGAAACAGTCTTGGCATGGCAATCAAGGACGGCGTGATATGGAGATAACCAATCCATGCCCAGGATGACCTTAAAATCGATTATATCAAGTAACATCAGATCTGATCTAGTCTCAAAACCGCATAAAGTGACCATACAGGACCGGTAGATCCGATCCACAACCACAAATCACCCACAGGAGTGGACACATGAGCAGGAACACCCAAAGGCTTAGGAGAAATAACCAGGAAGTGAGCGAACAGAGACGATACATATGAATAAGTAGACCCTGGATCAAATAATACCGAAGCATCTCTACCAGCAACGGAAATAATACTTGTGATGACGTCATCAAAGGCCAATGCATCTGGCCTGGCCGGAAGATCATAGAATCTAGCTGGAGCACCGGCTGGCTGACCTCCACCTGACTGAGCAATATCTAGATTACCCCTCCCTGCCTGGCCTCCACCTCTAGGAAGGCCTCTACCAGCCTGCCCTCCACCTCTAGGTGGCTGGGCAGCTGGTGCTGGAGTCACGGGCCGCTGTCCTTGCTGCAGTGCCTTGCCCCGAAGTCTGGGGCAATATCTCTTCATGTGATCAGGGTCTCCGCACTCAAAGCAACGTGGTACAACGACCTGTTGTCCGGAGGGCTGACTCTGAAAATCAGAAGATCCACTGGAAGAAGCCTGAATAGTCGGCGGGCGGTAAGAACTCTCTGGCACGGTGTTGAAAGAGGAGCGTTGTGGAGCACCCCGAACAGGTAGTGGTGCTGAAACTGGGGGTCTACTGGGCTGACCTCTCCCAAACTGACCTCTACCCTTAGCTGGGGCACCTCTGAACTCTCTGGAGAATGTAGCCCTCTTATTGTGCTGATTTGCTCTCTACCCCTCAGACGATAACCCTCAATCCTCCATGCAATCTCAATCACTAGATGGTACCCTGTACCCATATCTACCTCTCGGGCCATACCAGACCGAATAGTGGGGTGTAACCCCGCAACAAACCTCTACACTCTCTCTGCCTCTGTGGGAAGTATCATAAGTGCATGGAGAGACAACTCAAAGAACCTTGCCTCATAATCGATCACTGACATCTGAACCTGTTCTAGATGCTCAAACTGAAACCGCAGCTCTTCCCTCTCCAAGGGTGGAATGTACCGATCCAAGAATAGTTGTGTGAATTGACCCCAAGTGAGGGGAGAAGAACTTGCTGGCCTGATAAGTGCATAAGACTGCCACATCTACGAGCCCTGCCCTCGAGCTGAAAAGTAGTGAAGTCAACTCCATGCGAGTCCAATATCCTCATGTTGTGCAGTTTGTCCCTGCACCTATCTATGAAGTCCTTAGCATCCTCATGACGCTCACCCCCAAAGACTGGAGGGTGAAGCCTAGTCCATGTGTCCAATAACTTCTGCGGATCGCCGTCCACGACTGGCCTGGGCTGGGGTGCCACTGTAGCAACTGGTTGAGCCCCATCTACGGGTAGTGCACCCAGACTCTGAAATACCGCAGTTGCGTGGCTTGAAGCCTGAGTAGTAGGGGTCTGGGCTCCCCCTCCTACCTATGAAGTAGCTGGATCAGCTGGAAATAACTCGGCCTGAGTCATAGTGTCCATGAACGTAGCATGCGGCCCATCACCTCCAGAAATCCCGTTGCTATCATGAAATCTACCGGGGTAGGCTCAGCTGCGGGCACCTCGTCCTGCTCCTCAATAATGGGATCCATCGCAGGACCTGCTGATGGTGCAACTGGAATGGCTCTAGGATGCCCTCGTCCCCTACCAGGGGTCGGTGCCCTCCCCCGGCCTCTACCTCGGCCTCTAGCAAGGGAGGGAGTAGCTCCTCCCGGGTCTGGAATGTCGGCTGTATGAATCCTCACCATCTGTGAGAGAGTAGAAGAGGGAAATTTAGTACACTAACCACTGCACGATAGAAAATGAACAAAGAATAGTCTTTCTTAATTCCCTATAGCCTCTCGAGGATAAATACAGACGTCTCCATACCGATCAACATGACTCTATTAGGTTTGCCCATAACTCGTGAGACCTACGTGAACCTAGTGCTCTGATACCATATTGTCACGACCCATTTCCGTAATAGGTCATGAAGGCACCCAACACCATTGCCGGGCAAGCCAAGTGCGAAAAACATTTCTAACTTCTTATATTA
Organism: Nicotiana glauca; assembly: GCA_026770625.1. Taxonomy (NCBI): domain Eukaryota; kingdom Viridiplantae; phylum Streptophyta; class Magnoliopsida; order Solanales; family Solanaceae; genus Nicotiana; species Nicotiana glauca. The sequence continues at coordinate 30,324 of MU764604.1, read as the reverse complement.
AATTTTATTAGAATTTAAGTGAGATGAATACTCCAGTTAGATTCAAATCGAAAGTGATAGGTAAAGTGAGTAACATAATAATACAATCCAAAAGTAAGTCTACTAATGCGTGTGCGCCAAGACCTGGTGTCACAAGTACCGGCATCTAGTAGAATATACAAAAGAATCTCTCTATCCTAGTGTCTAAGATAAAGAAAGACAGCAAAAGTAAAGGAAGACTCCATCCAGCTGCTGAGCGACGTAGGAAGGAAGCAGCTGACCGTGGAAGTCTCTGCCACAAACTCAAGGGCACGCACCAGACCGGTAACCAGATGTATCAGCCTTCGAACATGTACAATTAAGTACATAAGTGTAGTATGAGTACATAAACAATATGTACCCAGTAAGTATCCCATCTAATCTTGAAGAAGTAGAGACGAGAGGTCGACTTGATACTTACTAGGGTCAAGATAATATAATATCAATGTGCTATGCTAAGCATGAAAGTCTCCAATATTTAATAGGTTATAATGAAAAGCAATACTCAGGTTCTTGACCTTATTTCAGTTTCCATTTACTTTTTTTCAATTTCTAAGCAAGTAGGCATGTCATGTCAAGGCATCAACGTGTGTGTGTGTGTGTGTGTATATATATATATATATCATGCGCAATCATGCCGAGGTCGACAGCCTGCTCCAACAGAAAATAAATTGTGCACTGCCGAGAATCGAACGGCACGAACCATAGATGCATCTATTTTCACCGAGGTTATCAGCCCGCTCCATAAATATCAAGAAAATATCAAGAATGCACACAAAGGCTCATGTATATACAAGGAAACTATTACAAAGTTTAACAAGTTCATATGTTCACTTTTTTTTTCTCTCAAGTCTCTAGCATATTATAAATGATAATATTGACAATTTAAATAGAAGAAAACTCCAAATTAGGCATGATGTGGATCCTAAACTACCCAAGTAATTAATATCATAATAGCTACGCACGGACTCTCGTCATCAAATACGTACGTAGCCCCCGTATTTAGTAGCAAATTCTCATTTATTATACCTATGGGGATAATTCCCTCTTACTGTCACGACCCCAATCCGATCGTGATGGTGCCCAACACCCTACTAGGAAAGCCCGACCTTATTTCCACAATTCCCGATGATTATACAGATTTTAAATAATTAACACAGTATATTAAAAGTCTAGAATTACTAATAGAGTGCGGAAATGACCAGAATACATAATATAGTCCCACTAGGACCCAGTGTCACGATCATGAGCCTTTAAATACAGAGTTAAAATCCTAGTACAAGTCTGTCTAAAAGCTGGAAATACATAATGCAAAGATAGAGATAGAAGGGAGAATCTTCAGCTGCGAACGCCATGCAGCTACCTCGAATACTTTCGGAGAATGCCTCTGGAACTCTGGTCAAAGCTCACTCAGCCTGTGAATGCCCTGGATCTGCACACAAGGTGAAGGGAGTAAAGTGAGTACTCCGACCCAGTGAGTAACAAAAATAAATACAGTCCGAAGGTAAGAAAACACAGTGAATACACAAAGTAAGCAATAATCCAAATATACAGCAATGCATGGAACTGAACAACTGAACAACAATTAAAGATGCAAATGCATGGATGCAATGCAATGTAATGCATATGATGGTACATACCAGTACCCACTGTGGCGCGCAGCCCGAGCCACCCATAATCATTTATCATCGACGGCGCTCACTGGGGTGTGTACAGACTCCGGAGGGGCTCCTACAGCCCAAGCGCAATATCAAGCCATCTCGTGGCATTAATCAAATCCTAGTCAATCATTGTTACTTGACCCATTTACATCATATAGTGCCATTTTCACCATTGTTTCGAGCTCCTGCAGCGGCGCGCAGCCCGAGCCACCCATAATGTTTCAAGTCATATCACACAGTGCCATTGTTACCACTGTTTTAAGTCACTGTTGCGGCACGCAGCCCGAGCCACCCATGATCAGTCCAGAAAACATCATAAGCCCCTTGGGCATTTATAAAACAATAGTTCTCAGCCCAAAATAACATTTAAAGTATCATTTGAGTTTTCAAAACTTAGAAATATGGCTAAGTTTGCAAAACACTATTTAAAACCTTGGACCGAGTTCAAATGATATGCAAAAATATGTTAAAACAGTAATGTCGGTCCCCGAAGGATTTTACAAGTCGGCACAAGGCCCCAAACATGGCAACAAGCCCAAATAACATCAATAAAGTATGTGTATCAATCACCAGTATAGTATAAATATCACCCGGGATGGACCAAGTCACAATCCCCAATAGTAAACGACCCCGCACTCGACGTGGAATGCGTGTCATGCCTCAATATAGCATTACGATGTGAAAGTCTGGGGTTTCAAACCCCTGGAGCAGCATTTATATCTATTACTCACCCCTAGCCGGCCAAATACTACTCCGCGATGCCCTTTCCTCTCGTATCGACCTCCTCGCATGTCGAATCTGGCCAAAACCACAACGAATACATTACAATAGGCTAAGGGAATATAACCCAACCGAAAGAACTCGAAAAACACCCAAAAATGCGAAGTTGGAAAAACCCGAGCCCCGGATCCACTCCTCGAAAAATTATAAAATTAACACCAATGGATTCCTCATCTCGCCACGAGTCTAACCATACCAAATTTAACTATTTCTCATATCGTTTTGACCTTCAAATCCTTAAAATGTCCAAGAGGGTTTTTGAGCTTTTCTCCCTTAAATTCACGGATTATCGACAAAACTTGCAATAAATTCGAGTAATATAACCAAAATTTATTTAAGAACACTTACCCCGATGTTCTCTATGAATATCTGCCCAAATTGCCTTATCCGAGCTCCAAATCGTTACAAATGGGAAATGGGAACGACGTCCCATTTCCAGAACTTAAACTCTCTGCCCAGGCCTATTTCCACTTCTGCAATCAAAATGTCGCTTCTGCGACTTCCGCTTCTGCGGATTTTCTTCCGCTTCTACGGCTTCCCTCATCTTACCCAGGACCGCTTCTGCGGTCCCTTTTTCGCAAAAGCGAGACCGCTTATGCGGTCCAAGCGTCCGCTTCTGCGGAAGCTGCCCAAACTCCATGTTCCGCTTCTGCTACTCCCCTTTCGCTTCTCCGGAACCGCTTTTGCGGTCCATTTCTGCAGAAGCGAAAACACCAGATACCAGAACCCTTCAGCAGTCTCCAACTCCAAATTTCTTCCCGTTAACCATCCAAAATCACCCCGAGGCCCCAGGGACCTCAACCAAAAATACCAATACATCCCATATCGTTATTCAAACTTGTTTCAATTATCAAAACATGCCCAGCAACACAAAAATCATCAATTCACCACGGATTCAAGCCTAAGTTTATCAAATTCTTCCGAAACTCACATTCGATCAAAAACAGAACCAAACAACGTCCGAATGACCTGAAATTTTGCACACACATCCAAAATTACCTAACGAAGCTACAACAACTCTCGAAATTTCATTCCGACCCTCGGATCAAAATCTCACCTATCAATCGGAATTTGCCAAAATTCAACTTCGCCAATTCAAGCCTAATTCTACACCGGACCTCCAAATCCAATTCCGATCGCACTCCTAAGTCAAAAATCATCCCTCGAAGCTAACCAAACCACCAAAATTCGCATCCGAGCCCTCTAACTATATAGTCAACTTTCGGTTGACTTTCCCAAAGCAAGCTTCCTTCTAAGAGGCTAAGTGCCTCATTTCCAACTAAAACCAATCCAATTCTACTCGGTCAACTCAAATACTGATACTGAAACATGGTGCAACATAATATGGGGGAAACGGGGCGGTAACTAACGTGACGACGGGCCGGGTCTTCACATCCTCCCCAACTAAAACAAGCGCTCGTCCTCGAGCAGGTCAAGAAACATACCTGGAGCCTCAAACAAGTGAGGATGTCTGCTCCGCATCTCTCGCTCGGTCTCCCAAGTAGCCTCCTCCGTGGGCCGACCTCTCCGCTGCACCTTCATCGAAGCTATATCCTTTGACCTCAGCCTCCAAACCTGACGACCCAAAATAGCCATTGGCTCCACACCATAGGTCAAATCGTCATCCAACTGTATTGTACTGAAGTCCAACACATGAGAAGGGTCCCCAACATACTTCCGGAGCATAGACACATGAAATACCGGATGAACTCCCGACAGGTTGAGTGGCAAAGCAAGCATATAGGCCACCTCCCCAATCCTCTTAAGTATCTCAAAAGGGCCAATGAACCTCGGGCTCAGCTTCCCTTTCTTCCCAAACCGCATGACGCCCTTCATAGGTGAAACCTTCAATAAGACCTTCTCGCCCGCCATATAAGATACATCTCGAACCTTCTGGTCTGCATAACTCTTTTGACGTGACTGAGTTGTACGAAGTCTCTCCTGGATCACTTTCACTTTATCTAAGGCATCCTGGACTAACTCGGTCCCCAACAACCTAGCCTCACCGGGATCAAACCAACCAACTAGAGATCTACACCGTCTCCCATATAAGGCCTCGTATGGCGCTATCTGAATGTTGGATTGATAGCTGTTGTTGTAAGCAAACTCTGCAAGAGGAAAGAAATCATCCCAAGAACCTCCAAAGTCAATAACACAGGCACGCAACATGTCCTCCAATATCTGAATGGTACTCTCAGACTGCCCGTCCGTCTGAGGATGAAACGTTGTGCTTAACTATACCTGTGTACCCAACTCTCACTGAAAAGTCCTCCAGAACTGAGAAGTAAACTGAGTACCCCTATCTGATATGATGGAAACTGGGACCCCATGCAACCATACAATCTCTCGGATAAAAATCTCTGCTAATCGCTCTGAAGAATAGGTAGTACACACCGGGATGAAGTGCGCAGACTTGGTCAGCCGATCCACAATCACCCAAATCGAATCAAACTTCCTTGCTGTCCGAGGGAGACCACTCACAAAGTTCATAGTAATCATTTCCCACTTCCACTCAGAAATATCTGTGCACTGGAGCACACCACCGGGACTCTGATGCTCATACTTGACCTGCTGACAGTTGAGACACCGAGCTACATGACTCACAATATCCTTCTTCATTCTCCTCCACCAGTAATGCTGTCTCAAATCCTGATACATCTTCGCGGCACCTGGATGAATAGAATACCGCGAGCTGTGGGCCTCCTCCAATATCAGCTCCCGAAGCCCATCCACACTGGGCACGCAAATCCGGCCCTGCATCCTCAACACACCATCACCATCAATGGTCACATCACTGGCATCATCATGCTGAACTCTGTCCTTAAGGAAAAGCAAATATGGATCATCATACTGGCACTCTCTAATGCAGTCATACAAAGAAGACCGAGATACCACACAAGCCAACACCCGACTAGGCTCCGAAATATCTAGCCTCACCATCCGATTGGCCAAAGCCTGGACATCAACTGCAAAGGGCCTCTCCCCAACTGGAATATACGCCAAACTACCCATACTCACCTCATTCCGGCTCAAAGCATCGGCCACTACATTGGCCTTCCCCGGATGATATAAAATGGTAATGTCATAATCCTTGAGCAACTCAAGCCATCTCCGCTGCCTCAAATTAAGATCCTTCTGTCTGAACAAATGCTGAAGACTGCGATGATCGGTATACACCTCACAAGATACGCCATGTAAGTAGTGCCTCCAAACCTTCAAAGCATGAACTATAGTAGCCAACTCCAAATCATGTACAGGGTAGTTCTTCTCATGGGGCTTCAGCTGACGAGAAGCATATGCAATAACTCTACCCTCCTGCATCAACACACATCCGATCCCAACTCTAGAAGCATCACAATACACCATGTAAGAACCTGAAGCGGATGGCAATACCAACACTGGAGCCGAGGTCAAAGCTATCTTGAGCTTCTGAAAGCTCTCCTCGCACTCCTCGGACCACACGAATGGAGCACCCTTCTGAGTCAACTTGGTCAAGGGCGATGCAATAGAAGAAAATCCCTGAACAAACCGGCGATAATACCCTGCCAACCCAAGGAAACTACGAATCTCCGTGGCTGAGGTCGGTCTAGGCCAACTCTGCACCGCCTCTATCTTCTTCGGATCAACCTGAATACCATCACTGGACACCACGTGTCCCAGAAAAGCCACAGACCCAAGCCAGAACTCACACTTGGAGAACTTTGCATAAAGCTTCTCCTCCCTCAATCTCTGCAATACTACTCTCAAATGCTGGGCATGCTCCTCCTGGCTACGCGAGTACACCAGGATGTCATCAATAAACACAATCACAAAGGAATCCAGATACGGCCGGAACACGCTGTTCATCAAATGCATGAACGCGGCTGGGGCATTAGTCAGCCCAAAAGACATAACTAGAAACTCATAATGCCCATATCTCGTCCTGAAAGTTATCTTCATAATATCAGAATCTCTAATCTTCAGTTGGTGATAGCCTGAACGGAGGTCAATCTTCGAGAATACCCTTGCTCCCTAAAGTTGATCAAAAAAATCATCAATACGGGGTAGTGGATACTTATTCTTCACTGTCACCTTGTTCAGCTGCCTGTAGACCGGTACACCCCACGGTGACACACTAGGACGAATAAACCCCTTATCTAGGAGTTCCTGAAGCTTCTCCTTCAATTCCTTTAACTCAGCTGGTGCCATACGATAGGGAGGAATAGAGATGGGCTGAGTGCTCGGCACCAGATCAATACCAAAATCAATGTCCCTGTCCAGCGGCATGCCCGGCAGGTCCGCAGGAAATACATCAGGAAAATCCCTCACAACTGGGACAGAGTCAATGCTAGGAGTCTCAGCTCCAATATCTCACACAAAAGCCAAATAAGAAAGACAACCCTTCCCAACCATACGCTGGGCCTTTAGGAATGAAATAACTCTGCTAGGAACATAGTCAGTCATACCATGCCACTCGATTCTCGGGACACCCGGAATAGCAAAAGTAACTGTCTTAGCATGACAGTCTAGAATAGCATGATACGGAGATAGCCAATCCATGCCCATAATAACATCAAAGTCTACCATACTCAATAGCAATAAATCAACTCGGGTCTACGGACCCCCAACAGTCACCAAACACGACCGATACACATGGTCTACAATGATAATATCGCCAACCGGGGTAGATACGTGCACAAGTAAAGCAAGATACCCTCGGGTCGTACCCAAATGATGATCAAAGTATGAAGATACATAGGAATAAGTAGAACCGGGATCAAATAAAATCGAGGCATCCTTGTGGCAAACTGAAATAATACCTGTGATAACAGCATCCGAAGCAATAGCATCTGACCGGCCCTGAAGAGTATAGAATCGAGCCTGACCATCGTCTGATCGACCTGCGCCCCTGGGGCGACCCCTGGCTGTCTGGCCTCCTCCCCTAGATGGTAGGGCAGATGAAGAAGAAATTAGACCAGAAGACGAGGGTTGATCCCTCTGCTGAGACTGAAAACCACGAAGCCGAGGATAATACCTCTTTATATGACCAAACGACGCACTCGTAGAAACTACCAGGTGCTGGAGAAGGGGACTGATGGGAACCCCTCGCACTAGAGTGACTAGCTGATGCACTCGGCGCCAAAGAACCCTGAGCTGAAAGAGCATAAGATGAACTCTGTGCTGGGAGGGCACTCAAAGAAGACTAACCCGGCTGAAACCCCTGGTGACCACGACCTGAAGATGCCCTATGATACTCGGGACGAGCCGACTGATGAGGCCTGTAAGAACGACCTCTGCTCTACTGAAACTGGCCCATAGACGGAGCACCACTGTGGCTACCTGATCCACGAGGCCTCTTGGCCTCCCGCTCCTCTCTCTCCTGACGGTGATCCGCCTCAATATCTAGAGCAATATTAACTGCATCCTCAAAAGTATGACTCAAAATCCTCTCTCGAGCCATCAGGATACGGATGGATAGATAAGTCCGTCCACAAACCTCCTAATCCTCTCCCGATCAGTCGGGACCATCCATGGAGCATAACGATCCAACTCCGAGAATCTCATATCATACTGAGACACGGTCATATCTCCCAGACGAAGATACTCAAACCGCCTACGTCGCTCCTCCCTCTGAGACTGCGGTACCCACTTCTCCAGAAAGAGAGTGGAGAACTCCTTCCACGAAAAAGGCGCTGCACCTACTGGCCTACGCCGCTCATATGCCTCCCACCAGGTGAAGGCTGCTCCTGAGAACTGGAAAGTCGTGAATGATACACCGCTAGTCTCCAAAATCCCTTTTGTCCGCAGCATACGTCGACACTTGTCGAGAAAACCTTGGGCATCCTCGCCCTGAGCACCACTGAAAGTAGGAGGTGAAATTCTGCTGAACCTCTCAAGACGACGTTGCTCATCGTCTGGCATAACTGGAACCATAACATCTGAACCGATGCAACCGGCTGAACTGGGGCAACCTGCTGAACTGGGGGTGCCTCTGGTGTCTGCAAACCCTGCACTACCTGCTCAGGCGAGCGAGCAGCGAGGGTCTGATGACCACCCATAGTCTGAGAAGTAGCTGCGGCAGTAGTGGCTGAGACTTCCTGAGCCAAGCCAGTGCAAACCGATAGAATCTGAGCTAGGGCCTCCTTAAGACCCGGAATCACAATAGGCACAGCTGGTGCCTGAGCAGCTGTTGCTGGAGTCTCTACAGCTGGAGCCTGATCCTGTGCCGGGGCAACTGTGGGGTCGACAGGTGCTGCCCCTGCGGCTCCACCTCGACCTCGACCGCATCCACGACCTCTGGTGGCCTTAGTAGGTGGTAATGGTGGTCGTCCGCCACGTCCGGTAGCGTGTGTTCTCGCCATCTGCGAGAGAATAGAATAACAGAATTTAGTTCTCGGATCAACAAAGTCGCACGATAAGAATTCCAAGAATATGAATTTTTCCTAAAGGTTCTGCAGCCTCCTGAGGATAAGTACAGACGTCTCCGCACCGATCCGCGAGACTCTACTAAACCGGCTCATGACTCGCGAGACCAAGTAACCTAGGCTCTAATACCAACTTGTCACGACCCCAACCCGGTCGTGATGGCGCCCAGCACCCTACTAGGCAAGCCCGGCCTTGTTTCCATAATTCCCGATGATTAAACAGATTTCAGATAATTAACACAGTATATTAAAAGTCTAGAATTACTGATAGAGTGCGGAAATGACTAGAATACATAATATAGTCCCACTAGGACCCGGTGTCACGATCATGAGCCTCTAAATACAGAGTTAAAATCCTAGTAAAAGTCTGCCTAAAAGCTGGAAATACAGAATGTAAATATAGAGATAGAAGGGAGAATCTTCGGCTGCGAACGCCATGCAGCTACCTCGAATACTCCCGGAGAATGCCTCTGGAACTCTGGTCAAAGCTCACTCAGCCTGTGAATGCCCTGGATCTGCACACAAGGTGTAGGGAGTAAAGTGAGTGCTCCGACCCAGTGAGTAATAAAAATAAATACAGTCCAAAGGTAAGAAAACACAGTGAATACACAAAGTAAGCTATAATCCAAATATACAACAATGCATGGAACTGAACAACTGGACAACAATTAAAGATACAAATGCATGGATGCAATGCAATGCAATGCATATGATGGTACATTCCAGTACCCTCTGCGGCGCGCAGCCCGAGCCACCCATAATTAGTCCAGAAAATATCATAAGCCCCTCGGGCATTTATAAAACAATAGTTCTCAGCCCGAAATAACATTTAAAGTATCATTTGAGTTTTCAAAACTTAGAAATATGGCTGAGTTTGCAAAACAGTATTAAAAACCTTGGACTAAGTTCAAATGATATGCAAAAATATGCTAAAACAGTAATGTCGGTCCCCGAAGGATTTTACAAGTCGGCACAAGGCCCCAAACATGGAAACAAGCCCAAATAACATCAATAAAGTATGTGTATCAATCACTTGTATAGTATAAATATCACTCGGGATGGACCAATTCACAATCCCCAATAGTAAACGACCCCGCAATCAACATGGAATGCGTGTCATGCAATATAGCATTACGATGTGAAAGTCCAGGGTTTCAAACCCTCGGAGCAGTATTTATATCTATTACTCACCCCTAGCCGGCCAAATACTACTCTGCGATGCCCTTTCCTCTCGTATCGACCTCCTCACGCATCGAATCTGGACAAAACCACAACGAATACATTACAATAGGCTAAGGAAATATAACACAACCGAAAGAACTCGAAAAACACCCAAAAACACGAGGTTGGCAAAACCCGAGCCCCGGGTCCACTCCTCGGAAAATTATAAAATTAACACCAACGGATTCCTCATCTCGCCACAAGTCTAACCATACCAAATTTAACTATTTCTCATATCGTTTCGACCTTCAAATCCTCAAAATGTCCAAGAGGGTTTTTAAGCTTTTCTCCCTTAAATTCACGGATTATCGACAAAACTTGCAATAAATTCGAGTAATATAACCAAAATTTATTTAAGAACACTTACCCTGATGTTCTCTATGAAAATCTGCCCAAAAAATGCCTTAACCGAGCTCCAAATCGTTACAAATGGGAAATGGGAACGAAGTCCCATTTCCAGAACTTAAACTCTCTGCCCAGGCCTATTTCCGCTTCTGCGATCAAAATGTCGCTTCTGAGACTTCCGATTCTGCGAATTTTCTTCCGGTTCTGCGGCTTCCCTCATCTTGCCCAGGACCGATTCTGCGGTCCCTTTTTCGCAAAAGCGAGACCTCTTATGCGGTCCAAGCGTCTGCTTCTGCAGAAGCTGCCCAAACTCCATGTTCAGCTTCTGCGACTCCCCTTTCGCTTCTGCGGTCCATTTACGCAGAAGCGAAAACACCAGCTACCAGAACCCTTCAGCAGTCTCCAACTCCAAATGTCTTCCCGTTAGCCATCCGAAATCACCCCGAGGCCCCCGGGACCTCAACCAAAAATACCAATACATCCCATAACGTTATTCAAACTTGTTCCAATTATCAAAACACGCCCAACAACACAAAAATCATCAATTCACCGCGGATTCAAGCCTAAGTTTATCAAATTCTTCCGAAACTCACATTCGATCAAAAACCCGACCAAATGGCGTCCGAATGACCTGAAAGTTTACACACACATCCAAAATCACCTAACGAAGCTACAGCAACTCTCGGAATTCCATTCCAACCCTCGGATCAAAATCTCACCTATCAACCGGAATTCGCCAAAATTCAACTTCGCCAATTCAAGCCTAATTCTACACCGAACCTCCAAATCTAATTCCGATCGCACTCCTAAGTCATAAATTATCCCCAAAAGCTAACCGAACCACCGGAATTCGCATCCGAGCCCTCTAACTATATAGTCAACTTCCGGTTGACTTTCCCAAAATAAGCTTCCTTCTAAGAGGCTAAGTGCCTCATTTCCAACTAAAACCAATCCAATTCTACCCAGTCAACTCAAATACTAATATTGAAACATGGTGCAACATAATATGGGGAAAATGGGATGGTAACTCACGTGACGACGGGCCGGGTCGTCACACTTACAAGGTTAGAGAGAAGACTCACCTCGCTCCAAAGTGCACTTCCAATTACCAAGAACGAGTCCAAGTCCTTAATTCGAAGCCGAACAATCCCAAACTAGTTAAACAACGTAAGAACTAGTTAATATAACCTCACAAGATCAAATTCTAGCTATTTAAGCAATTTCCCAACCCTTAACACAAATTTCTTAAATTACGGCCCCGGGCCCATGCGCCCGGATTTCGAGATTTTTCGAAGAAAGTTGCCCTCTACAACCTAAGGATCAATAATATATGATTTCTAGTTCTTTCATAGCAAATTTTATGATTAAATCTTAGTTTTATTAAAACCCTAAGTCTAGCTCTAACCCCTTTGATTTACTTAGTTTTTAGTATTTAATCTACCTAATATACATGTATTTAAACTAAGGATGAATGGAAATTACTTAACTCACAAAGCTATGTTGGAATCCCTTCTTTGAAAGCTCCCAAATCGCCCGAGTGTGTAGTAAAATGAAGTAAATGGTCTTTGAGCTCGAATTAAATGAAGCTCACTGCCCAGCGATTTCTGCATTTGCAATTTGGGGACTGCATCTACGTCCTGCACCTGCGGAAATGGGGGTCGCATCTGCGGAATTGGGCGAAAGTGCCTGGACTGCTTCTGTGGTATGAGGTCCCCTTCTGCGAAGCCGCTTCTGCGGTTTGAGGTCCGCTTCTGCGGAGCCGCACCTGTGGTTTTTCCTAGCCTTACCACTGGCCACTTCTGTGATGGAATGACCGCATATGCGGTCCTAGAACCGCAGATACGGTTATGACAGAAGCAGCAAACCTTCAGCTATTCGTCAACTTTCCTACTTCACTCGCAGAAGCTCGTTTGATGCTCGGGGCCCCCGAGCCCTGCCCGAGCATACCGACAAGTCTGAAATCACGAGGCGGACCTACTCAAACCCTCGGAACACTCAAAACAACGCTAATTCTAGAAATCACCCCTAAAATCAAATGAATCAAACTATTGAACTTCAAGTTCTTAATTCTCCTCCAACGGGCCAAAACGCCCTTAAACTACTCGGATTGACACCAAATTTTAAGGGCAAGTCCTAACTGATATTTCGAACCTGTACCAAGCTTCGAAACTAAAATTCGAGCCTAATACCTAGGAAATGAATGATTACTTAATTTCTTTAATTCTTTAAGACTTCAATTTAATAATTTTCAATAAAAATTCATTACTCGGGCTTGGGAACTCAGAATTCGAATCCGGACATACGCCCAGGTCCTATATTTTTTTACGGACCCTCCGAGACTGTCAAATTCTGAATCCGGGTCCGTTTTCCCAAAAAGTTGACCGAAGTCAAACTTGATCTTTTAAGAGAATCTTAAAGAAATAAGTGGACATAGTTTTACTCAAAACTCTTCCAACTCCCTAACCAACTGTCCCCGCAAGTTATAAATTAGCTAAAGCAAGCGCGAAAAGTTTTATTTAAGAAAACGGGATTCTAAAAGGCAAAACGACCAGTCGGGTCATTACAAATAGTATGGAGGAAACTACTATAATGGCTGGGAATAACAAGAGATGTGCAGGGGTGGAATGTTGAGATTCAACGGGCTGTAAGAAGGCATGCAACATGGAAGAAGCAAATATGTGTAATCTATAGAATGTTGCTAGAGCTTGCACTGTGTATTACATTTAGCAGGAAAGAAACTGGAGAATATTTCGAGGAATACAAAGGAGTTGCGAGGAACTGATCAGAGCGATAGTTCAAGAGGTGCATTGTCGAAGAAGTTTGAATTCTAAGGTAGTTAGGAAACTGCAAGAGTTCAATTTTTATCCATAGATTGTAGTTGAGTAGTCATATAGAAATTAGGGCACTAGATTTGGGGCTGCATGTCCAAATCTAAGTGAATTTTATAGGTTTTTTTTGCTATACTTGTAAATATTTCCTTGGTACTAATAAAATTAATTACCAAAAAAAATGCATGTCCAAATACGATATCAACTTTCAAAAATCAAAATTTCAGCATAACTTCAAAAACGAGTGAAAATCATTTACCCTTCCCAACTTTGTGTTAAAAATCAAACTCCCCCCTCTACTTTGAACAATAATCATTCTCCCCCATTTATCATACACAATACCTTTTTTCCCTTAAATTGTTAATTTCCTCCTCAATTTAATATTTTTTTACTATATGATTTTTTTTTTTGTGGTTTTAGCTATAACTTAAATTATGTAATACCTATTATAAATTATAAGTAGAGTTCATTAAAATTATAAGTAGAATAAGTAATTAGAGTCAATTAAAACTTATCTTTATGATTGTTATTTTAATGTAATGCATATTAAATATATATATTTAAGCTATATTTTCTTAGCGAATTGAACTTGTGAGCTAAGATAACTTGGAGCATTTTTCAATCCACTTATATGAAAAATCGGATTGAACTTGTGAGTTAAGAAATTAATGAACTCTATTCTCTTAGCTCACAAATTTTAATTTCTTAGCTCACAAGTTCAATCCGAGTATTTCATATAAGGGGATTGAAAAATACCCCGAGTTATCTTAGCTCACAGTTCAATCCGAAATTAAAAAAATTGGGGTATTTTTCAATCTTTTTATATGAATTTCTAGCTCCATCGCTAAGAAAATATAACTTAAATATATATTTAATACGCATTACACTAAATAACAATCATAAAGATAAGGTAATTTTAATTGACTCTGGTTACTTATTCTACTTATAATTCTAATGAACTCTAATTAGAATTTATAATAGATATTACATAATTTAAATTATAGCTAAAATCATAAAAAAAATATCATATAATAAAAAAATATTGAATTGAAGAGGAAATTGAAAATTCAAGGGCAAAAAAGGTAGTGTGTAGGATAAAGAGGGAGAATGATTATTGTTCAAAGTTGGGGGGGGGGGTTGATTTTTAACACAAAGTTGGAAAGGGTAAATGATTTTCAACCCTTCAAAAACTCTTTTTTCAAGTTTCAATCAAATTTATATCCAAACGCTAGCTAAATATAGATAAAGATTGAGAAAGATTCTATAGATAATGTAGTTATATTATGATAACGTATTATTGTTAAGAGATTTATGCATCAAATAAATGTAAGACCTTTTTTTCTTTTTGTATTTATCCTTATCTCTTCGAGACTCTTAGCCGTGCCTTAATCAATATAAAAAGCAACCATTATGCGTTTGATTCAACAACTGAATATCCAGATTACCCTCCTCTAAATTCTACAAACCGAAATGCCATAAATATTGAAAATCAGTGAAAGATCACAATATTTCTAAGAAAAATTCGAGCTTCGAATTTTTTAATACCACATTTTGAGGAATAAGAACAAAGAATTACTCCCTATGATTGATAGACTTTGCTTCGATAGTACTTTTGCGGTATCTGTCAATTGTCATTCGAATATTCTTTACCAAAATTGTTTTACCATTTACCATTTCTTTCTAAAATAAAATGCATTCTAAATATTCCCATAATAAAGCTCAAATCCAACCAATTTGTAGAATCGTCCCCTACTTTTTAGAAAAAGGTAAAGTAGAACGGAATTTGAACTTTAGATTTTACGGTATATTTAGTACGGAAAAAAACTGGAGAATTACTGTAGAATTCTTGTTTCAGATTTGGTTCATTGTATGAAAAAATGAATATACAATGTACAATTTAAAATATGTTACGCTCAAACCTCCTAGAACAACCTCCTTTGTTCCGAATATTTTTGGATATTACAGTGAATTGTTGTTATGAAGAACATATATTATAATATAACATAAAATTTGGTTTCAAAAAAAAACTTGGCTTTTATAATGAAATGTACACTGAACACCAACCCAAATTCCCTACCCCCTTTGTTTGATTAGTCAGTTTTCAAGAGGGGGAAGTTCTCCTGGCAATCTCAGGCATACTACTAATCGATTATTTGGCCTGATCGAAACAACCTAGGAAAGATTGTTAGCCTACATAACCAACTTCTCATACCAAGGGAAGAAGGCATCAGATCCCTGTAGTTCGAGCCTTTTTTTTTCCAGTTTCTGTTCGTGGAATGATTTCCAGTGAGTAAAGTAGTCTGGGAAAGATAAGCCCTACCAGAGGCGGATGTAATGTACTGAACTCATAACTTTTGACGCGGAGTAAAAATTTATATGTAAAAATAATACATATGAACCCATAACTTTAAAAATATAATAGGTTTGAACTCATAGAATTTAAATTCTGGATCCGCCTCTGAGCCTTACCCACTATCCTTTTCCCAGAAAAAGAGATTCAGAAAAGTGTTATATAAAGATGTTGTTATAGAGAAGTTTGAGTGTAGGTAAAATGTACTTGTACAGAAGATTTTTCTTATCTAATTATAATTAACTATTAGTATACATTTTTATTTTATTAAATAATTTAATATCCTAAATAAACCCCACTCCCCACGTAATCGCCCTATTCTCAGGAGTTTATAGATATTTTTGTGAAAGATGATGATGATAAAGGAACCGAGTCTAACTGACTTTCTCTGTTCAATCCAGCACATCGTCTTTGATACCCCCAAAGTGCCAACTATATATCTAGCTGTCAACTCACATGACCCCCTCTTTACCCCTCCATCCACTCCACCCCACCCCACCCCCACCAAACAAAACAACCCCCTAAAGAAGAAAAGCAAAATGCAAATATCAGAGTGCAAATATCATTTCTATTGATTGTTTTTATGGGTTTTCTAATATCGACTGTTCATAGTATCATATTANAATCGAAAGAGATTCAACAACAACACCAAACAAAACAACCCCCTAAAGAAGAAAAGCAAAATGCAAATATCAGAGTGCAAATATCATTTCTATTGATTGTTTTTATGGGTTTTCTAATATCGACTGTTCATAGTATCATATTATAACTCGATTAATTTAAATTTATAAAATTTTCAGAAGAAAATGTATCAAAAAAATTTCATATTCAATATTTTCGGTACTTCATGTTTCAAATTAGATGAAGTACTTCCCTTTTTATTCTGCTCCAAATTAAATGATACATTCTTAAATGTGAAAATAATTTAACTTTGAACTCTTCATTTTATTCATTTTACCCTTAATGAAAAGTTTTTATAACCACACAAATGTCATGGCACACGATCATTTTTTTTTTTTCTTAAACTTCGTGTCGAATCAAACTATCTCATGTAAATTAAAATAGATGGAGTAATTGTTTAATATAATATGAATTTCCAGTTTTCCACTAGAAGTAAATTTTTTTTTAGACAAACCATGTACTGTGATTAAGTGGAGCTAATCATTAATGGAGTTTGTAATCCAACGCAACATGAAGGAATTGGTACGATTTTGGAATAGAAATTGTGATAATCATTACTCAGGAAATCTAACAATATGGTATTAGACTTGCAGTATATGTAGTCTTTCAACAATAAATGTTTGTACAAACTTACACAAAATGTTACTCCCTATCTTTTAAAAAAATAATACATACTTTAAAAAAAAAAATTAAATTTGTCTCTTAAACGTCTCAAGTCTCACTTAATTCGACAAAAAAATAATAAATTTTCTTATTTTTTTCAAAACATTAAAATATATTTGTAAAATTCATTTTGTCAAAGCAATTACCATTTAGAATAACATATATATAAATTACGTGCACATATTATCACAAAAAAATATTAAGTGCATCAATATCTTATGCAAATTAATTATATTAAATTAAATCAATTAAAGGGGAGGTTTTGTATTGAATCCGGAACCTAAATATTATTTTTTTGAACTCAAAGTACATTAATAAGTGTAAAAAAAAATATCTTTTTATATATAGCGTGCAAATACAAAATGCTATACCTTAACGGTAACTTTTACCATTAAGGTATAGCGTCTTGTATTTGGACGCTATAAGCCTGACGATTTGGCTGACATATATAGCGTGCTTAATTTACACGCTATATATATAGCGTCTAAAAAAAACGTTATACCTCTAATTAAATATTGCCCTTCGTCTTATTCCCCGACCAGAAACTCCTTTCCCCCATTTTTTTTAACCTTCACTGCTTCTGGTCCCCCTTTCCCCCTGCTCGTTTTTAAAAAAAAAATTATCCCGTCACATAAAAAGTTAAGAACATAGGTCCCACATCATAGTAGAGCATCGTATTATTGTGGTTTAACTCCTTCGTCTTCAAATTTTCACACAAAATATTACATCGAGGTATTTCAATTTATTTTATGTCGAAACTTGTATAATAATGCATATTAGTTGATTGAATGTGTTTCCATGTCGTATTGTATTTTATTTGTGAAACTAGTATGTTATATTTATCCAGATTTAGATATTAGTGTTCTAAAAAAACATAAAATTAAGATTTAATTTTTATGTTAATATCTGGATTTAGATATTAGTGTTTCCATGTCGTTTTATGTTTTATCTGCGAAACTAGTATGTTATATGTATTTTTGTGAATGTTACGTGATTAAAATGTATTTGTTGTTTATATTCTGTTTATTTATTAGCATGGTAAAATGTAGAACCTTTTAGCGTAGTAAATTATATAGTATTTTAGCATAGAATCCTGTAGTTTAAGTATTTCTTATATTGGCAGAAGAAAATATATACTTTGTACAATTAAATAATCAAAATATTGAATTTGACACACATAAATATTCATGATAGTTTGGGCCCTCACTCTCGTGAGCTATTAGTGCTTCAGGGATCATAGGTCCGCCCATATATGGGAGGGAGAGTTACTGTCCTACACTCTCCGCGCTAGGAGAGTGGACGACTTGTGGGATTTTCTGAGGCCTAGAGATCTCCACGAGCATGTAGTCCATCACCTCCAGGATACGTGATTCTATAGGATTATTGAGATCGAGCGGATACAGGTTGACTAGGCTTTGATCACGGCGTTGATTGAGTGGTGGCGACCTGGGACGCACACTTTTCACCTGCCCATTGGCGAGGCTACCATCACACTGCAGGACGTGGAGGTTTTATATGGCCTGCCCGTTGATGGCATGGCCGTTTCACTGCCTATTGCTATGAGATCTATGTCGCATGATGCTTATTTGGACATGCTGCAGCAGCTTACGGGTTTCACGCTACAGGACGAGATTGCATCGTCGGTGCCAGTCGGTTGACTTTGACCTCTATTAGACAGTACCTGGAGGTACTCCACCTCGATATCACCGACGATACAGAGGAGGTACATATCACCCGGTATACGAGGTTGTTGTTGCTTCTTCTATTTGGAGGGGTCTTGTTCCGAACACTTCGGGGAACCTAGTCAGCCTAAGATTTCTTTATCATCTTCAGCTACTAGATGAGTTACCCTATTATAGCTGGGGTATTGCTGTTCTCTGCTACATGTATAGGCAGATGTGACGTGCGAGCATGGGCACTCAACGAGATGTTTGTGGTTTTATGTCGCTTCTACAGGTGACAACATATTCAAATAATATGTTCATCAGCTCCAACTCTACCTAGTTAGAATTTATCTTAAACCTTACGTCAACTTTGTATGTTAGGTTTGGGCTTGGGAGCGGTTCTTGCAGTTTCAGCCACCCCGACCATAATTACCTCCTAATGTAGCACCTTTGTTTCTCCCTCTAGCCAGGAGGTGGGTTCTCCGCCGTACACTTTCACAAGAGTATGATGCTCATCATAATCTCCCCCTCTACATGGATGTGTTGGATCTGCTGGAGGGCGCACAGGTAAATATGTACCTAAACTTACCTGGTATAGATCAACTTAGTGTTGCATATACTCACGTTTCATGTTCTTATTTGATAGTTTATCTGGACGTCATACATCGACGATTTGATAGCTTCCCTGCCACCTTAGTGCTCGGCCGGCCGACTGATTTGGAGTACTTCTGTCCCACTCATATGCCTCGATATTATGGAGCATTATGCCTCGAAGCGGGTACTTCGGTAGTTTGGCCGCCCACAGTATATACCGAGGGGGCCTATATGGGAGCCTACACATTATTAGAGGGATGATCGTTGCAGGGCGGACGACGCATTTATGGCATGGTTAGCGGCGCAGATCCATATTTGGGACCATCAAGACCAGATGATTCCGCCCCCACCTACACAGATCTAGGAGGTGGCTATTCAGAGGTATATGTCCTGGTACCGGCACGTCACCCAAATTTTTATAAGGAACCCTATTCACCAGGCTGGCGGTCAGTACATTTCATATGCCGGGAGACACAAGGCCCTAGTATGTTT
This sequence comes from Nicotiana glauca, assembly GCA_026770625.1. Lineage (NCBI taxonomy): Eukaryota > Viridiplantae > Streptophyta > Magnoliopsida > Solanales > Solanaceae > Nicotiana > Nicotiana glauca. Next base: position 10,623 of record MU764604.1, on the reverse strand, counting down.
TCTGTTATTATTAATTATATAACTGTATTTTAGTCCAATATATGTATTTTATATTTTATACGTTGTGCAGGCTATTGGACTACATACAGTCTATCAGATAGGACTGCAGATGAAGGATTATGTCGGCGATCCTGCGGCCGCCTTATAGGATTACAATCGTCGATTTATAGAGTTGGCTGCCCAGACACTGCAGCGAGCCCGGGAGGATCAGCGTTTGGCACACATGCATGATTATGCGGAGCCAGAGCAGTACGAGCGAGGCCCTTGTATGGCACGAGGTGGTGGTGCCTGATGAGGTAATTGTGCCCGACGAGGGGGATTGCCGGACGACGTGGCGGTGGGCGAAGAGGAGGTGGTCCCTAATAAGGGGGTGTTGAGGCCCGTGCTGATTATGTTGTTGCTGATCTACCGGGTGGCCTACATGAGATAGACATGCCGTCATACAGCCTTGGGATGGATCTCACTCTACGGACTTCGCAGGTGACTAATAACTATGATTTTACACATTTTATTCCCATTCTTGCCTAAGCTTTGTGCGTGAATTGCCATAAATTAGTCCCAAAATGCTTACAAGTTGCGCTTGATTGCAGGTTTGAGCGACAAGATGACAAATGTCAAAGATCGGCTCAAAAAAGAGTGAAATCTGCCAAGTGTCAAAAGACAAGTGAAGTGGGGAACAAGGTAACCTGCGCAGTCCGCACTGCTTTGCCACGTGGCCGCGCAGAAGAATTCAGAGGCTGCCACATTCAGAGGTATCCTGCGTGGTCCGCACTGTTTTGCCACGCGGCTGCACGGTGTAATTTCAAAGCCCACGCGGCCACACACCAAATCAGTGCGGTCTGCGTGGATGAAGTTCAGAGAGTGTGGATTTTTGCAAAGTTGTCCACGCAGCCGCACCCCATTTCTACGCGGTTCGCACCCTTCATCCAGTGCGGCCGCGCTACATATTTGTGCGGTCCGTATCCCCAGCTTCAGAAGTGAGAAGTGAAGACCAAAACCCCTACGCCGCCGTGCTGCATTTCTGCGCGGTCCGCGCCTGACCGCAGGGGTATTTTTGTCCAGTTTTTCTTGTGTACAATAAATAAAACTTTTTACTTTTTTAGGTCAAGTATTTTTTTTCAGATCTTAAGCTGCACTCGTGAGACTCAAGTTATAGCCTATTTTTGGGCATTTTCATCTTATTTTATCGTGGTTTCTTGTAGATTAACATTGTAGTTAATTAATATATCGATTTTATCTACTATTTCTTCAATTTATGTTTCTATTATATCTAGCTAAACCCATTAGCTAGGGTTGTGGCTCAACCCTAGTATGGAAAATTAATGGGTGTGATTATTTAAAGCTTGAATGATATTGGGTGTTTGCTGTTTGGGTTAATTTTATGGTTTAATTAGGATTTGGTGGTTGCAAACACTAAGTCTAGCTTAGTGGGTCTTGACTCTTCTTGAGAAAGAGTGTTTATGACTCCAAAATTTACCCAACAAGGAATTGGGATGGACCCATGAGAATGGTAGTCCCAATTAACGGGTTAAACCTCGAAAGAGTAATTACCCAACTTGAACCCTAAGTTGCTTGGGCATATTGGCCTACCCAATTGGTCTCGAGGGAGTCAATTGGGCAAAATCACTCTCTCTACCGAGAGTTGTGAGAGTGAGTGCAATCGTGCAACGGTTATAGCATAAGCCCCATAATCATCATTCTTGTATTAGGAATCTCTACCCGTTAGTTGACCACCTAGGGAAATGCCACGACCCTAGTGCCTTTCTCTATCTTGCATACAACCTAGAATTAATATTTTAGCATAACTTAGTTTTAATTAGTAGTTGTTAAATTGTAGTTGATAATTATAAGAAACCAAAAATGGTAGAAGTACAATTAGGAGCCAAAACGCATTTCTAGACCAAACAAATACTCAACTCCCTTTCTGGCTCCCTGTAGAAATTGACCCCGATACCACTATTGGGTAAAAGTCTTAGCGCCCACTCTTCCTAAGATTGACTCCGCCGCGATCACTTTTTGGCGCCGTTGCCGGGGAGCTTACGGTGTTGACTATTTGTGTAGCTATTTTTGTGCTTTGCTTCTGTTTCCTTCTTTTTACTAACATTATCTATGTTGATCCATCAGGTACACATGGCTCTAAACAGAAATGTCCCTCTTGAAAACGTGATCGCGGGGGAGGAGGTTGATGATGTTGAGCAAGATGAGCTCCAGGTACCACAAATACCACGGAGAGGTAGAAATGCTAATGCAAATCCAAATGATCAAATCCCAGACCCTCCTCCGCCTCCACCAAGAGTAGCTCCAAGGGTCCTTCCGAACCAGGGTTATGCAAGTGCCATAGTTCCTCCCCGAATCCGGGCGGGGAATTTTCAAATCACCAATGTTATGTTGACACTTCTCGAGCAAATAGGGTATTTTACGTACGCCTCCGATCAAAATGCATACAAGCACTTGAAGGGATTCGTAGATACTTGCTGGGGGAGTAAACAATCCAATGTGTCCGAGGATGCTTTGAGATTGAGG
>MU764600.1:0-10220 GCA_026770625.1 Nicotiana glauca | reverse complement strand
TTTCATATATATATATATATATATATATATATATATATATATATATATATATAAAAGCTTTTGTTGTTTTTGGAGGGAAAAAGCTTATTGGAGGATGAAAATGAACCAAAGGAGCAGAAGACAAAAAGATTAATTAAAGGAAAGGTAAGCTAATTTACAATGTAATAGGTATGTGAATAAACTATCTTTTTCAGATATAAAATTTGTTGAAATGCTGCAATGACAGCTGGAAGCTAGTGCTGAGTGTTAGGTGACAAGCTGTCATTCTAGCTTATTGGTAGTTAGTTGTTAATAGTTAGCTACAATAAGAATTAGGATAGTTGTTAGTGATAATTAAGAGGAGACAGTTAATTGTATATATATACACGTGTATATATTAGTGATACACTACTTCATTTTGTAATGAAAAGTTTCAGTTTCTCTCTCAATACACAGATGATACAATTGATCCAGAAGCTTTCTCTCACAGTCTTCATCTTCCTCCTTCTTGTTTGAGCTTGACCACCAGTTGATAATTGTGAATTTAACATGGTATCAGAGCTTGGAGAATCGATCGGAGATGTGAATATCTATCTTTAAGAGTTGTTCTGTGAGATTGTTGAGAGAATTCTTCAATTGTTCTTCGTCTTCTTCAAAATTTCCAATTTCTGAGCAGACCGATAATGGCTGAGATAAACATTGACAATCCGCGACATCCGTTGTATCTACAACCTCCAATGCATCGGGAAATGTGATAATTTATGTGCGTTTGACTAGGAGTGAGAATTATTCGGTTTGGAGTAGAGAAATAAAGATCACGTTGAGAGCTAAGAGAAAACTAGGGTTCATAACTGGCACATGCACCAAGGGTCAATTCACTGCTGACCTAGGCAAAGATTGGGAACGTGTTAACACTACAGTTCTGAGTTGGATTATGAACATTGTCTCGCCGGAGTTAGTGAACTGGATAGTATATGCCAGTAATGCTCATGAGGTTTGGACTGATTTGCAGGATCGTTTTGACAAGATCAATGGATCAAGGATCTATAATCTTCAACGAGAAATTGCTATAATTTCTCAAGGTACTTCTAGTATCTCTGCTTATCATTCTAGACTTAAGCTGTTATGGGATGAATATAGTGCACTTATTCCAACTCTGCCTGTGATTCCTGAAACAAGAGAATTCATAGCACATCTAGAACAACAGAAATTTTTTTATTTTTTGATGGGATTAAATGATAGCTTTAGTGCCATTAGAAGTCAGATGTTGCTCATGTCACCATCACCAAGTGTAAGTCGTACTTATGCTTTGTTGATTAATGAAGAGAATCAAAGGAAGGTCCATATGACCAATACACCTATGAATGAGGTGAATAATTCTACTGCCTTAATGAGTTCAAGAGATAATTCACAAAAGTTCAAAAGGTTTGGAAACCTGTATTGTGAGTATTGCAAAACCAAGGGTCACACTAAAGATACTTATTACAAATTGGTGGGCTATCCACCTGGTTTCAAGGGAAAGTAGAAGCAGGAGTATCGACAAGTTAATACAGCCAGAGGTGATGCATTTCATGCTAATGATGATATGTTTCAAGCCACCACAACTGCAGATTCTAATGTGGCAAGACAAGGAATGCACAACTATTTCACTGATGAGCAGTACAACCAGATAATGAAGCTATTGAATCAGGACAAGGGAAAAGAATTTGCAGCTAATATGGCAGATAATACTGACTCTCAACTGGCTCAAATATGTGATACTCCTTGGATCATTGATACAGGAGCAACAAATCACATGACTTCAAATATTAATTTGCTGACTGACATAACTAAATTTCTTAACAATAAAGGAGGTAATGTTCATCTGCCAAATGGTAAAACAGTACCAGTTATGTACCAAGGAAAGTGTAAAATCACAGGTGGTGAATCAATTCAGAATGTACTGTGTGTGCCTGACTTCAAATACAACTTACTATCAGTCTCAAAATTGACTAAGAAGTTGTTTTGCCCAGTACTTTTCTTTCCATCATTCTGTGTGTTCCAGGACCTATGCACTGGCAAAGTGAGGGGGATTGGTAAAGAAAAGGGTGGTATCTACTTGTTACTACCAAATGGATCAAGTTCAAATAAGATCAAACAACAGATTAGAGGATGTTTAGTAGAAGATGCCACATGAGACAATAATTTGTGGCACAGAAGGCTAGGACATGTACTAGCCAGAGTGATGAGGTAGCTAGCATTCATGAAGAACAAGATACCTACTGATTGCAACTTCAATACATGCATTATATGTCCATTAGCAAGACAAACCAGGAAGCCTTTTCCCCTCAGTACAACTAGAGCAGGAGCAATTTTTCAGTTAGTGCATGTAGATATCTGGGGACCTTACAAAGTGCCTACTACTAGTGGAAATAGATATTTTCTGACACTTATTGATGATCATTCTAATATGATTTGGGTGTTCTTAATGAAATTGAAAAGTGATACACTTGTGCTTCTAAAGTCTTTTATCAAGATGGTGAATGTGCAGTTTAACCACAATGTTAAATGCCTTAGAACTGATAATGGAATTGAGTTTTTTAGCTCTGAATGTACAACCTTTTTATCAGATAATGGGATATTACATCAAAGTAGTTTCCCACACACTCCACAATAAAATGGAGTGGTGGAAAGGAGACATAGGCATATCCTAGAGGTGGAAAGGACACTAAGGTTCCAATGGGGTATACCACTACATTTCTGGGTAGATTGTGTCCTAGCAGCTATGTATCTGATAAATAGATTGACATCTTTTGTGCTAAATGGCAAATTACCATATGAGGGTTTTCACAAATCACCACCTTTACTACTACACTTAAGAGTCATTGAGTGTTTTTGTTTTGCTACAGTTACCAGGCAACATGATAAACTTCTGCCTAGAGCAGTAGCAGCAATTCATATGGGCTATTCCACATCTCAAAAGGGATACAGATTATACAATCTCGAGGACAAAATATTTTTTGTCAGCAGAGATGTTACATTTAGAGAGGATGTGTTCCCATTCTTGATGATGAAAGAAGGAAAAGTACCTCCATTATTTTTTGAAGCAACCAGACACTATGCAACAGAACAACATACAGCTTCTACTCAGGAAATGCTCACTCCTAATCAGCAACTAGATCAACTACATGATGAACATGATGCTGCAATACCCTAATTGGATGACTTATCTGACAATGATGTTGAGGAGGTCCAGACCACTGAGATAGCACATGAGGAAGCATCACATATGCAGTTCAGAAGATCCAGCAGAGGGTGCAGACCACCAGTATGGACCAAAGATTACATATGTCCAACTATGAAACCTTCCTCTTTTACCTGTCTATATCCTTTATCCAACTACATGGGGTATGACACATTAGGTAGTGCTTATCAGAGTTACCTTACTGCAGTGACAATAGATATTGAACCTACATCATACCATCAGGCAATGAAGGATCAAAAGTGGATAGATGATATGCAAACTGAAATAGATGCCTTAGTCAGCAATCATACGTGGGAGGTAGTTCCTATTCCTAAAGGCAAGGTCCCTACTGGTTGCAAGTGGGTGTACAAAATCAAGCATAGATAAGATGGAACAATAGAGAGGTACAAAACTAGATTGGTTGCTAAAGGTTACAGTCAACAAGAGGGGTTGGACTATCAAGAAACATTTTCTCCTATGGTTAAAATGATAACCATCAGGACTGTCATTGCCTTAATAGCCATGAATCAGTGGCCATTGTTTCAGATGGATGTTCACAATGCCTTCCTCCAAGGTGATCTTGAGGAAGAAGTGTACATGCAACTACCTCCTGGATTTGGTAGCCAAGGGGGGAATACTGGTTGTAGACTACTCAAATCCTTATATGGTCTCAAACAAGCTTCTAGACAGTGGAACCTCAAGCTCACTACTGCACTCCTACAAGCTGGTTTCAAATAAAGCAAACATGATCATTTTCTTTTCATCTTAATGAAACATAACAGACAAGTCATAATACTAGTGTATGTGGATGAGCTTCTCATTACAGGTGATGATGCTGGCCTTATTCAAGAAGCCAAACACACCTTACAAAATAGATTTAATATGAAGGACCTAGGAACTCTGAAATACTTCCTAGTAATAGAGGTGTGCAGGTCACAATAGGGAATCTTGCTTTGCCAAAGAAAATATGCTTTGGAGTTGATTGCAGAATTAGGATTATTAGGTTCCAAACTTGCCTTAACTCCAATGGAGCAGAACAAGAAACTCACCACTACTGAATATGATGAGCACTGTGAACTCAGTGATGACACATCATTAGAAGATGTAAGAGAGTATTAAAGACTAGTTGGGAAGCTACTTTACTTGACACTAATCAGGCCAGATATAGCATATAGTGTGCAGACTTTGAGCCAATTCATGCAGTCCCCTAAGAAGTCACACCTTGGAGTAGCCTACAGATTTGTGAAGTATGTCAAAAATGAGCCAGGATTAGGAGTGTTGATGAGTGCAGAAAAGAGCACAACCTTAAGAGCATTTTGTGATGCAGATTAGGCAAGCTGTCCAAATTCAAGAAAATCTATAACAGGGTACTTGGTAAAGCTGGAGAACTCTTTGTTAGCTTGGAAGTCGAAGAAACAAAGCACAGTAGCAAGAAGCTCAGCAGAATCAGAGTATAGGAGCATGGCCCTGACAATAGCTGAACTTATATGGCTACTAGGTTTATTCAAGGAGTTGGAAGTCAATATTGATGCCCAGTTCAACTATTTACAGATAGTAAGGCAGCAATGCAGATAGCTAGCAATCCTGTATTTCATGAAAGAACAAAATACATAGAAGTTGATTGAAACTTCATAAGAGAAAAGGTGCAACAAGGAATGGTACATCCTAAGTATGTACCAACAGAAGAGCAAGAAGCAAACATTTTGACAAAGGGGCTTGGAAGCATGCATCACTATCATTTGTTATCTAAGCTAGGGGTGTTGAATATCTTCACACCACCTAGCTTGAAGTGGGTGTTGAAGTGCTGCAATGACAGCTGGAAGCTAGTGTTGAGTGTTAGGTGACAAGCTGTCATTCTAGCTTATTGGTAGTTAGTTGTTAATAGTTAGCTATAACAAGAATTAGAATAGTTGTTAGTGATAACTAAGAGGAGACAGTTAATTGTATATATATACACGTGTATATATTAATCATACACCACTTCATTTTGTAATGAAAAATTTCAGTTTCTCTCTCAATACACATATGATACAATTGATCCAGAAGCTTCCTCTCACAATCTTCATCTTCTTCCTTCTTGTCTGAGATTGACCACCATTCAATAATGGTGAATTTAACAAAATTGGACATGTTTAATAGGTATGTGAACTTTTCTTTTTCAAAACCAAACAGGTTGTTGATGTCTCATTCGATAACTTGGAAAACTCTGATGAAGATCAACATGTCAATGATGGTGTTAAGAATAGAAAGAGAAGAAACATAATCATGTGATGAAAACACCAATAAATGCAAATAGTAGAGTCTTTAGTGTTGGTTATAGAATATTGTGTGTGCTTAAATAAAACTGTTTGGTCCTCTTTTTAGTTTTTTGTTTAGTTGTTTGTAAGACTGCGAAGAACTATGTCAAAGTTGTTGGTCATTCACACCACCTTAGAATATGAAAAGTGCTGGTTTCTTCACTGAAAAACTTGAGCTCGGCTTGTCAACTATATCCTGAAGTTTGTTTTGATTTGATTTCTACCACTTTGTTATGGCACCTGAGTAGTTTCTTGCGTCCATTTATTAGATTGATAACTTATATTTTCGGTGCAATGACAGTTAAATTGGAAACTCATGGTTTTGGAGCGAATGTTGCTGCTTATCCTTCAATTTAGGTATATTGCATTCATCAAGAGAGCATAATTACTTTACATGCTGGATAAAGTCTCTTGATGAAACAATCTTTTGAAAATTTATTCACTTTGTCTATTTTTTGTCCCAAAGCGAAAAACCAGTTTAAGAGCTGAACAATTAGTAAAACTTAGTATACTACAACTATGTCCCCAAATGTGACGACCCGACCCATCGTCTCATGTGTTCTTACTCCGTTTCCCCCCATTTTATGCTTCTTCATGTTTCGTTATCGGTATGTGGTGCGTTAGAGTTGATTTGGATTGGTTGTGATAAGAAATGAGACACTTAGTCTCTTTAAGGAAAGTTTAAGTTGGAAAAGTCAACCGAATGTTGACTATTGAGTTAGAGGACTCAGATGCGATTTCTGATGATTCAGTTAGTTTCGGGGGATGATTTGTGACTTAGGAACGTGATCGGAATTGATTTTGGAGGTCCGGTGCAAAATTAGGCTTGAATTGGCGAAGTTAGTATTTTGGCAAAATCCGGTTGATAGGTGAGATTTTGATCCGAGGGTCGGAATGGGATTCCGAGAGTTGCTGTAGATTCCTTGGCTGCTTTTGGATATGTGTGCAAATTTTCAGGTCATTCGAACATCGTTTGGTCGGGTTTTTGATTGAATGTGCATTCCGGAAGTTTTTGAAGAACTTAGGCTTGAATCCAATGTGATTTGATGGTTTTAGCATTGTTTGATGTGTTTTGATGATTGGAACAAGTTTTAATGATGTTATGGGATATGTTGGTGTTTTTGGTTGAGGTCCCGGGGGCCTCGGGCTAAATTCAAGTGGTTAAACGAGAGATTTGAAGTGTGTTGCAGGTTCAGTTCTTCTATCCTATGGTATTTACACTTCTGCGTAAATGGATCACAGAAGCGGGTGCGGGATCGCAAAAGCGGTTCTTGGCCTAGTGGAGTGGTTCCACAGAAGTGAAACATGGTTCGCAAAGGCGGGTCCGCAGGAGCGGACATTTTGTTGCAGAAGCGACTTTTGTTGATCCGCAGAAGCGGATGTGGAGCCGCAAAAACGGAAGTGAGAATTAATTGAAAATCCGCGCGCAGAAGCGGTCCCGCATAAGCGGAAGCGGGACCGCAGGAGCGAAAGTCGCTGTTGGCAGAAGGGTTTTATATTATATTTCATCCGCGAGGGTTATGTATTTTTCCACCATTTTTGAGCGAGCTTGTAGAGCTTTGAGGCAATTTTAAAGAGGGATTCAAGGGGGAATGATTAGAGGTAAGTTCCTTGGCTTAAATACACGAGATTATGATAGATTTAACATAGGAATTGGTTGAAATTCATTAAAAAGGGATAAAGCTAGGGCTTGAGTTTTTGATATTTCAAATTGGGATTTGATAGGTCATTTGATCTCGGATTTGGGAGTTCTTGGAATTTATGGACTCGTGGCGAGACGAGGAATCCGGTAATATGAGTTTTATAATTTTTCGAGAAGCGGGCCCGGGGCTCGGATTTTGCTAGTTTCGAGATTTCTGCTATTTCTCGGTTGTTTTCGATTGGGTATTGTTCCCTTGGCATATTGTCATGTATTCGCTCTGATTTTGGTTAGGTTCGACGCGCGTGGAGGCCGGTTTGAGGGGCAAAGGCGTCGCGGGCTAGAGATTTCGCCGGTTCGAGGTGAGTAATACTTGTAAATGATATCCTGAGGGTTTGAAACCCCGGGTTTGCACATAATAGTATTGTATTGAGGTGACTTGCACGCCGGATAACGGGCATGGGGTAGAGCACCGTTTGGGATTGTGACTTGTTCCGTCCCGCTTAATGAAATAACTACCTAATTGATTGAAGCTTAGTTGATATCCTTATAAAAATGGATTAATTGTCGTGATTGGGCCTCGTGCCAACTGATTGACCTTTAGGGATTATTATCACTGTTTCCATGATACTTGGCATGTTAAATGATTTCAGTCCTGAGTTAAACATTGTTTTGAACTGTCTAGTCATACTTCTAAGATTTTTAAAACTTAAACTACAATTCTAACGTTTGGAACTGAGAACTATTACTTGACATCGCCCAAGTGGCTCACATGCATATTTTGGACTGGGGATGGATCGGGCTGCATGCCGCAGCAGTGTGATATTGATATTGCGCTTGGGTTGTAGGAGCCCCTTCGGAGTCTGAACCCCCACAGTGAGCGTGGGTACCCAAACGGATCGGGTTGCACACCGCAGCAGTCATGTGCATTGCATTGTATTCATGCATTGGTTCCTGTTTGTGCTGCGTGTCATGACATTTAGCACTCTCATATCAATGGCATCCACGCTACTTCTTGCACTGTTTACCAGATACCCTGGTGTTATTTGTTGGTGGAGTGTTGTGCCCGAGGGGCTGACTTATGTGCTAACTTGCACTATCTGATATCACATTCATATGCTTGATTGTTGGAAGAGGATATTTTCAAAAGAGGTTCTTAAACTGAACCAAATATTTTCTAAAGGATTTTCACTGTTTTACTGTTTTCTCAAAGGGTCGTACTGTCCTATATAGCATGATGGAGTGCTCTTACGTGATTTCTTGCCGCTCAATTATTATTTACTCTTATTACTCATTGAGTTGGAGTACTCACTTTACTCCCTGCACCTCGCATGCAGTTGCAGGTATTGTTCACCCGGAAGCGGGTTAATAGTTGATTGAAGGTATTACTACTGTAGTGGGCAAGGTGACCGCCAGCGTTCGCGACATCGGACTTCATCTTTTGATTCCAGATTTTATTTTGTACATTTTTATTGGCCCAGTAGTTGTGTTCAGTCTTCTTTAGATGCTCGTGACTTGTGATACCCCGATTGGGTTGTGTTATGTTGTAGATATCGATTATTATGGTCATTAAGTTGTATTTATCTATTCATTTATGTTGAATAATTTTGAAAGGGACGTCGTTGTTCTGTTGGCTGGCCTTGTCTTAACGAGAGGCGCCATCACGACCGGGTTTGGAAATTGAGTCGTGACAAGTTGGTATCAGAGCCTAGGTTACTAGGTCTCATGAGTCATGAGCAGGTTTAGTAGAGTCTCACGGATCGGTACGTAGACGTCTGTATATTTCCTCGAGAGGCTGCAGAACCTTTAGGAAAACTACACTTTCTTGGAATTCTTATCGTGCGTACTTGATTCAGCTTGAGATATAACTCTTGAAATTCCTTTCACACGTCTGTATGCGCACGTGAGCGCTCTTGTATGTGCCTTGATGGCTTGTGATTCCCCGATCAAGGGGCGAGATGTGATCTACGTGAGTTTGATGTTGGGCCAGTTTGGAGGACTTGAGGCCGGATCTTTGCCTATGGCTTGAGCACCGAGGTGCTGATTATGTGAGCAAATGTTTTGAACTTATATGTTCGGTATTGTCCCTACTAGCCAGAATGGCGGTTGGATATCCATAGGATGAGTATGTTAATACTGCGAGATGTATCTATATGACTTGATAGTGAGGAAGAAGTCTGCTGGATAATAGATGAACTGTTAAGTGATTCGATTCCTATTGTGATTCGATGTGTAGCCCGAATATGGGCGCGTGAAGAATATTATCGTGTCTCCTAGTTGGGGAGAGTAGTGCATTACATGTGGCGATATGAGTTCAGACCCAGGAAGACTAAATGACTGTGTAACGTATATGATGGTGGAAGGCATGCTGAAATACTAAATTGAGGCGAAACAGGTGGGTTATCTCCTACGGAGTGTTCTTAAGTAGTATGATCCTTATGTGTATGTTAGAAGATCTCATGTGTAATTGAAGAGTACGTGTTGAAATTTGAAAAATTCGGGTCGCTTAAGAGAGTGGACTCACTTGACGTGGGGATGAATGCAAGAATTGCAGAGGATTTCACTACTAGATGATCTGTGTTTTCACAAACTTGTAAATGATTTGAGTTTAATCTCACTATGGTATTGTTGCATCGTTAGAGTAAAAGTATTATGAGTTGTTGAGTATGTCTTGATATATGGCGTCGAGCCAAGTTGGGGAGATTGCTGTTGATTAGCTGATTGCACAGTGATATGCTGTGATGGTTCCGGTCAGAGGCATGTTGGCGGATCAGTTCTAGTTGCAGAAATTGAGCCGAGGATGGCACGAGTAATGTTCCACAAGGTATGAGAATCACGGGATGTCTAGAATTGTTGTTGGTAAAGAATACTCAGTGCATAGAGCAGGAAGTCGCTTGGTTGTATTGGGATGAGGATCTCATTTTTCGGTGTCGGAGTGCCAATAAGGCACGAGTGATTCTGTTCGTTGAGCCAGGTAATTTGCAGTTTGAATAAGGGTGAATGACTTTCGAGAATAGTTTTAATGTGTTCAAGATTTACATGAGATAACCAGGTTGCTTAAGGTTGTGTATGTGGTTAGAGA